>WNWK01012085.1:0-61338 GCA_009830355.1 Cherax destructor
AAGAAGCTCCACACACACCGTGTTGCTCCTCCTCCGAACACTGGTCGCCATCTTGGAGAAAATCGGAAGTTGCGCAAAGACTGGACCAGGAGCAACTGCGCAGCACAACCTCTCGGCCCGTGAGCGAAGAGGTCAATGTAAAGAGGAACTTAGCAAACCTTTGGCAAATCTTTTCAATATATCACTACAAACTGGCATAGTGCCAGACAAGTGGAAAAGGGCAAATGTAATACCTATTTACAAGGCAGGTGACAGGTCCTTAGCTTCGAACTATAGACCAATAAGCCTTACCTCCATAGTTGGTAAATTTATGGAATCAATAATTGCCGAGGCAATTCGTAGCCATCTTGAAAAGCATAAATTGATTAATGAATCTCAACACGGTTTTACTAAGGGGCGTTCCTGTCTTACGAATTTACTAACTTTTTCACTAAGGTGTTTGAGGAGGTAGATCATGGTAATGAATATGATATTGTGTATATGGACTTCAGTAAGGCTTTCGATAAAGTTCCACATCAGAGGCTACTGAGGAAACTTAAGGCACACGGAATAGCAGGAGAAATTTTTCCTGGGTAGAGGCATGGTTGACAAATAGGCGGCAGAGAGTTTGCATAAATGGAGAGAAATCAGAATGGGGGCGCGTCTCAAGCTGGTGTTCCACAGGGGTCAGTTTTGGGCCCCTGTTGTTTACAATTTACATAAACGACATAGATGAGGGAATAAATAGTAACATAAGTAAATTTGCTGATGACACCAAAATAGGTCGTCCAATTCATTCAAATGAGGACATTAGAGCACTCCAGGATGATTTGAATAGACTGATGCAGTGGTCGGAGAAGTGGCAGATGCAGTTTAATGTAAACAAATGCAAAGTTCTAAATGTTGGGCAGGACAATAACCATGCCACATATAAGCTGAATAATGTAGATCGTATTACTTGTGATTGCGAGAAGGATTTAGGAGTTCTGGTTAGTAGTAATCTGAAGCCAAGACAACAGTGCATAAGTGTTCGCAATAAAGCTAACAGAATCCTTGGCTTCATATCAAGAAGTATAAATATTAGAAGTCCTCAGGTTGTTCTACAACTCTATATATCTTTGGTTAGGCCTCATTTAGATTATGCTGCACAGTTCTGGTCACCGTATTACAGAATGGATATAAATGCACTGGAAAACGTACAAAGGAGGATGACAAAGTTGATCCCATGTATCAGAAATCTTCCCTATGAGGATAGACTGAGGGCCCTGAATCTGCACTCTCTAGAAAGGCGTAGAATTAGGGGGGATATGATTGAGGTGTATAAATGGAAAACAGGAATAAATAAAGGGGATGTAAATAGCGTGCTGAAAATATCCAGCCAAGACAGGACTCGCAGCAATGGTTTCAAGTTGGAAAAGTTCAGATTCAGGAAGGATATAGGAAAGCACTGGTTTGGTAATAGAGTTGTGGATGAGTGGAACAAACTCCCGAGTACCGTCATAGATGCTAAGACGTTGTGTAGTTTTAAAATAGGTTAGATAAATACATGGGTGGGTGTGGATGGGTGTGAATTTGGACCTGACTAGCTTGTATTACCAGGTCAGTAGCTGTACTAATTCCTTAAGTGGAAGTGACCTGACCAGGTGGTCGGCTGACCAGGTGGTCAACTAGACAATTATATGAGTGGGTGCGGTTGGGTGTGAGTTGGTCCTGACTAGCCTGTGCTAGGTCAGATGCAGTGTTCCCTCCTTAAGTGAATGTAACCTGACCTGGCTGGGTCGGGGCTTAAGCCGTTGGAGATTTGGACCTGCCTCGCATGGGCCAGTAGGCCTGCTGCAGTGTTCCTTCTTTCTTATGTACTAAGGCAGGCAATGTGTCTCCTGTACGTACTAAGGCAGGCAGCGTGTCTCCTGTACGTACTAAGGCAGGCAGCGTGTCTCCTGTACGTACTAAGGCAGGCAGCGTGTCTCCTGTACGTACTAAGGCAGGCAGCGTGTCTCCTGTACGTACACCACCGATGCAGGTTACTTCATAGCACTGAAATGATAATTAAATTATCAGTGTAAAGAAACACGGACATATTTTTGTATATACTGAGTTATACTTTTGTGCGTGTATATATATATATATATATATATATATATATATATATATATATATATATATATATATGTACCTATCTGTGGTTGCAGGGGTCGATTCGTAGCTCCTAGCCCCGTGTGTGTGTATGATATATATATATATATATATATATATATATATATATATATATATATATATATATATATATATATATATATATATATATACACATATACTTTTGTATATATTATTATAATCAAAAGAAGCGCTAAACCACAAGGGTCATACAGCGCAGCAGGGCAGGGCAGGGCAGGAATATTGGGTAGTATGAGGGAGAGGGAAGATTATTAGGTTATGGAGTGCAGCAGGACAGTGGATAGTGCAGGGATAGAGGGTAGCAAGAGACTTTTTGTATATAAAAAGAGAGAGCGACGAGCGAAGAGCCGTGGCCAGGAGCTGTGACTCAACTCCTAAACCACAAATAAATGAAGTGAGTACGCACACGCATACGCGCGCTCGCTCACCTGTTGGTTTATGTACACCAAGAGATTCACACCCCTTCGTGTATACACACATATACACATCTCTGGGTATACATACAGCAAGAGATATACATCACTCAATGTTATACACCAAGATATACAACACTCGACGTACGTAACCTTAGTTGTGAAGCAAAGTAACGTGCAGCACCTGGTGCGGTGGCCGGGCTGGCTGACACTGACCAGCGCCTCTCTAACCTGTGCTTCGGAGCTCCGAAGATTCTGGCTGACACTGACCAGCGCCTCTCTAACCTGTGCTTCGGAGCTCCGAAGATTCTGGCTGACACTGACCAGCACCTCTCTAACCTGTGCTTCGGAGCTCCGAAGATTCTGGCTGACACTGACCAGCGCCTCTCTAACCTGTGCTTCGGAGCTCCGAAGATTCTGGCTGACACTGACCAGCACCTCTCTAACCTGTGCTTCGGAGCTCCGAAGATTCTGGCTGACACTGACCAGCACCTCTCTAACCTGTGCTTCGGAGCTCCGAAGATTCTGGCTGACACTGACCAGCGCCTCTCTAACCTGTGCTTGGGAGCTCCGAAGATTCTGGCTGACACTGACCAGCACCTCTCTAACCTGTGCTTCGGAGCTCCGAAGATTCTGGCTGACACTGACCAGCACCTCTCTAACCTGTGCTTCGGAGCTCCGAACATTTTCTTGAACCTCCTGAGTCAAGACCACAGCCGCCTTCTTGACACTCTCCAATAATTATAATCATTATATGATCCTAGGCAGAAATAACTAAAATAATTTTAAAGGATTAATTTGCAAGGAAATATATTCACGTATACGCACGTCCAGCAAATTAATCTCTAAAAAAACAAACTCATCAATCATGCCTCATGTACCCATCTATTTGTGCAATATAGAGGAGTAATACATAGCGAGATTATGTATTTCTCCTCCATACTCCACAAATACATGGCTACATAAGGCATAATTGATGAGTTAGTGTATTTTTAGAGATTAATTTGCTGGAAGTGCGTATACGTGAATGTATTTCATTGCAAATTAATCCTTTAAAATCATTTTAGTTATTTCCGCCTAGGATAATTTTTAAACATATTAAACCTTATTATTCGTCGAAGATTATGCACTTTAAATTGTTGTGTATGTGTGTATGTGTGTGTGTGTGTGTGTGTGTGTGTGTGTGTGTGTGTGTGTGTGTGTAAAAGGTAGACAAACGAGCTAGCTGATACACAGACAGTTGTAGTGACTGGATTAGACATTAAGAGAAATTTACAACACAGGTTAAGTATTTTTACCAGACTCGTCTCACACTTCATTATTTATCATTCAATAAGCTCGGCAGGCAGCCACTAAACAGTTTACACAACTAAACTTTATAATGTTTTGTAACAGGTACAAGTGTCAGGGGCCCAAGACTGTTCAACTGCCTAGCAGCATACATAATGGGGATTACCAGTAGACCCCTGGCTGTCTTCAAGAAGGCGTTGGACAGGCACCTAAAGTCAGTACTTGACCAGCCGGGCTGTGGCTCGTACGTTGGTTTACGTGCGGCCAGCAGTAACAACCTGATTGATCAGGCCCTGATCCACCACGAGGCCTGGTCACAGACCGAGCCGCGGGGGCGTTGACCCCCGAAACTCCCTCTAGAAATACTCCAGGTAAGTTTAGCCTGAATAAATAGTTCAAAAAAGTGACTACTTGATAAATGAGACACTTGTGAAGCATATGAGTATCTTTATTCTGAAAATATTTCGCCAGCCAGTGGCTTCTTCAGTCCATTAGAGAAAGGTGGAAGATGAGGAGGAGTTTGAGGTAATCAGTCCCTCAGCCTGGAGTCGATGTGTTCAGTCCATCAATCTTGTATACCACATTATCATAGTAAATATTAGTACGTATTTTACGTTGCTATGGAGAACACCTCGTCGAGGACTGCAAAACTTACCTTTGGGAGTGTTAGTGTTGTTAAAAGTGTAAACACACCTCACCATGCCCTAAAATTCCCAGAGAAGTTCAGGCTAGTTGGAATACAGCTCAGAGTAGGTACGAGAGTAAGCTCAAGCCTGAGTTGGTGCAGCTCAGAGTAGGTACGAGAGTAAGCTCAAGCCTGAGTTGGTGGCTGACGTAATGAACATTATAATAATAATAATAGTTTATTGAGACATGATACAAAGAATTACAATGGGTTATGAGATTACATGAGGTGTACATGCCAAAAGCCCCTAATATTCAGAGCATTGTGGGCAGACTTAAAATTAACTTAAAACTAAATGGCAAGAATTATAGTAAACAGTTTACAATATAAGTATAGTTGAGTATTTAAGCTATGAAATTTGAACATAGTTTGAACATGACATTTTTGAAACATAATAGTTTTATAATTTTGGATCATTTGCAGTTTTATGTCTACATAATAAAATTATTAAATCAGATTAAACAAATTAAATCAATAATTTGTGTTGCAATAACAAATTATATGGTCATTAGATGAGTTACAAGGAGCACAAGGCTACATGAGGATGGATTTCTTTATATTAGGTTGTATTAATTATAACAGGTTTATACAGTATGAGATATAACATGGCATATACATTATGAGGTATAAGTTTCAACATTTGTACTAGATTATGTTTGATAAATTATTTTTCTTTGAGCAATTATGTAAGGGGTTTTGAGGCTAGTGAATAATGTTATTTTGAGGCAATATAAAGTTATTTAATAACTTTGTAGGTAATGTAAATTAGTGGGTATTTAGTTTTGGGCGAGTAGGTGTTTTTTTTTAGCAGAGTTTTGAATTGATGTACAGACCGGGTTTCTTTGATAATCATAGGTAATAAATTCAAATTTTTGGGCCTTTAATGTGCATTGCGTTTTTGCATAGTGTGAGGTGGACGCGGGAACATGGAAGAGTGATCTGTTATGTTCATGTGTCCTGATAAGGTTGGTTAGAATTTTGAGTTGTGGGTTAATAGGGTCTAATCCTAGAGGAAAATTCTAATGTTGTGTTGTTTTAGCTACTGTCATGTGAACGGGAAGAGGTCCAAAACAACCCGAGTGTTTGACTTGGAGCACAAAACTCCCATAACACCGAGAGGCTGGCGGCAAAACTGAAGTTGAGGGCCGCCAGCAAAGTCATCACGTCACTGGAAGGGTCTGGAAGTCATTTCCCATCATATAGGATATACGATGTTTTAGATGTTATTGTTAAAGCATCACATGAGTATTACGGTTTCTATAGTGGAATCTCTACCTAGGGCAATTACCACCAGAGGCTTTGTTGCAGCAACTATGCGTTTGAAGGAGCTTGGAGTAAACCTTGCAGAGTAAGGTATTACCACAGATAGTCAAAGTTGTTTGTATTTTGGTGGGAGCCAATTACATGGATGATTTCCTGTCCCACAGACGGACTAGTAAGGAAGGTGTTGGCTTGTATAGGTCCCTGACTGGGTACATTATAGGTGGCAGGGTACCATCCGATTACCCCGCAACGCCAGAGGGTGAAGTGGCCATATCCATGTTGACAGAGGCCATGGTAGTAATGAACATGGGAGTGTGTGCTGATGTACAAGACGTGCAGGGTTATGGAGCTGGCGAGGAGCCAGTTCATAAATGGTGGGACTTGGACGTGGTAGGGTTCAAGAGGGAACCACCACATCTCGAACACGAGAAGAACTACCACGACTAATTGAACCACATGCAATTTAAAGACTTATAATAATGGGTTCATAGCACCCCGGGCACTTTGGCAGAGGGGTTCTATGAGCGTATGGTGGGAACGGTTAAGAGATGTATATGGAATATCTTGCACAGTAAGAGGGTGAACGCTGGCGAATTACGGACTGATTGGCCGAAATTGAGGCAGCGCTAAACCCATAAGGGTCATACAGCGCTGCAGGGTAGGGTGTGCTGAATGTGTAATATGCTTAATCAGAGACCAGAGAGGGTGGAGAGTATAAGAGGTAGAGACAGGGCGGTGAGGAGTGCTAAAGGAAATATTATCAGAATCCCTGTAGTTACGTACAGAATAAGACTGCTGAACTACAAGCTTTCACTCCTAACCATATGCTGTTTGGGAGAAGGATCGAGCCATTTCCCACAGTGTTGAGTCGGCTTTCCAAGGATCAGGACTATCATAGTCCCGAGGGACCTCCTACCAACGACAGTTACACGCGAGCTACAATAAGCTCTTGGAAATACTAGATAAATGTAATCAGGTATGACATGATTATTTAACCGTCTTGTGGGAACACTTTTACGGAGCAGACCCAGAGGGAAATAAATTAACACTGAACCCAGGGGACCTTGTATTAGTTGAAAACGAAGCTTCCAGGGCAAAAGGGCCTCTGGGGCAAGTGGCATTGATCCACCCAGACAAGGCTGCATGTTTGAGCATGATTAAAAGTGAATGGTGTGGAGACTATCAAGACCATCAACAAGCCTCTGCCTCTTGAGGTCCATACAATAGAAGCTGGACAGTCGGAGTTAGACCAGCATCTCAACCAGAACAACCGGCCGGCTTGAGGCATCCACGGACCACTGGGAGGGCTGGCAAGAGGTGGACTTCGATATATCCCCAGTGTCTATTTTTGGCGGCGGGACGATGTGGAAATATTAAGTGTTGAGCATTTTATGTTGCATACCTGGGACCATGTAGTACCCCTAACCTTAACGAATCCTCGGAACCTGGACTCTTCCCATTTTTAATAGACCCTTTAATTTAACATGGCCTTAGGAATAGTTTAGGAAGGCTTGAAATCATTAAATAATAATATAACTATTATAGTAAACAAGGACATTAATTTTAGGATGCTGCCCCCAGCACCCAGCAACTCAGCCGTGTGCTGTGGGGCCAGCATAATGCAGGGAGCGTTCGTCTGGTAACGACAGGGCAGGAGCGTGGACCAATGCTGCGTGTATTGACAATGTCCAAACCTTCCCTTCACCCTACAAATAGACGTCTGGCAACCAGAGAAGCAACAGTAGAGGTACTCCAGAACTATAGAGGATAATTCGTCTCTGCGCTAGACCCGTTGTAAGATTAATTTCACTATTACCTTAGTAACCTAGTGAAGGTGAATGGTGAGATAATTTAGCATCTGGGTTATGAATGGGGTAATGCCCTACCATAGGATAGGGTATAATAGTGCTTGCGCAATTAATTAGACCCTATAAACATAGTGCCAGAAGCTAGTAACTCCTGAGACATATACTGATACTAGCTTAGGGTAGGCCCAAGGATTTAGTATAGTCTAGGCCCCAAGCCAGAGTTACTAACACATTAATTGTTTACAGGTAAGTTTAATCAGGTATACACAAATTCAGTTACATAGATTATCATACATAGCAGCATATGTGTAGGTACCATTCTCTTGCAGGTACCATTGAGTAGAAGCCTCACAAGGGTCAAGACAACCTGGGAGAGTCATCGGGAAATCTAGCTAAGGACAAAACAACAACAAGCCATTTCAGTTTCTGCATGGGGAAGGGGGGTGGACGCTGCTGGTTCTTCGTCCCATGAACACTAGCAAAGGAGAAAAAAAAAATCAATGGAGACTTGTGAGGGTAGAACTGTTAATTTTACATCATCCGCGTCAGCGGTGATTGCCTTAGTCGAGCACCTCATAAGTTTATAAACTGCTAATGATTAGGATCGGATTATGGCATGGACTTTAGGTGCCTCCGCCAGATGGAGGGCCTCCAGGGGCTGCAGCCCAGGGGCCTCCAACAGATGGAGGGCCTCCAGGGGCTGCAGCCCAGGGGCCTCCGCCAGATGGAGGGCCTCCAGAGATTAAGTGAAAAGTGTTCACAGTTACTACTGTAAATTTATAATTAAGTTATTACATCACGTATATGGTGAACTGTTGACTGATGTGATTATTTTTTTCCATTTGAAAATATCACTGGAGGCCTGACAGTACGTGTAGCCCAGGGGCCTACAAAATCTTAATCCGGCTCTGCAATGATAACAGTTTATACATATGTTGTCTTAAAATATTGAACATGACCTATCTTTAAATAGAGCATCTATACATATATCTATTTTCTCTGTTAATACATTTGTAAACAGAGGCTAAACATCAACACTAACTAGTACACCTTTATCCAAGTTCAAATAGCAAATTTCTTTAACAAAAGTAAATGAATTTATAACTATTCATTTGATGTCACAGGTACCTGGAGTATACCTGGAGTGTGTTTCGTGGGTCAGCGCCCCTTCGGCCCAGTCCACGACCAGGTCTCGCGGTGGATCAGGGACTGATCAACTAGGCTGTTACTGCTGGCTGCACCCAAACCGACGTACGAACCACAGCCCGGCTGGTCAGGTACTGACTTTAGGTGCTTGTCCAGCTCCCTCTTAAAGACAGCCAGGGGTCTATTGGTAAACCCCTTATGTATGCTGGGAGGCAGTTGAACAATATTGAGCCCCTGACACTTATTGTGTTGTCTCCTAATGTACTCGTGGCGCTCCTTCTTTTCATTGGGGGAATGTTGCCCTGCCTGCCAAGTCTTGCAATCGTAGGGAGCGATTTCCGTGTATTGATTTGGGGAAAAAGGTGAGTGGTGCACTGAGGAGCTTGTAGAGACAGAGAACTTTATCCATGAAAGCAAAGAGGGGAATGTATGAGAGTATAGTTATACCAACACTCTTGTATGGGTGTGAGACATGGGTTGTGAATGTTGCAACAAGGAGAGGGCTGGAGGCAGTGGAGATGTCATGTCTGAGGGCAATGTGTGGTGCGAATATAATGCAGAGAATCCGTAGTTTGGAGATTAGGAGGAGGTGTGGGATTACCAAAACTATTATCCAGAGAGCTGAGGAGGGGTTGTTGAGATGGTTTGGACATATAGAAAGGATGGAGCAAAATAGAATGACTTCGAGAGTGTATAAATCTGTAGTGGAGGGAAGGCGGGGTAGGGGTCAGCCTAGAAAAGGTTGGAGGGAGGGGTTTAAGGAGGTTTTGTGTGCGAGAGGCTTGGACTTCCAGCAAGCGTGCGTGAGCGTGTTAGATCGGAGCGAATGGAGACAAGTGGTTTTTAGGACTTGACGTGCTGTTGGAGTGTAGGCAAGGTAACATTTATGAAGGGTTTCAGGGAAACCGGCAGGCCGGACTTGATTCCTGGAGATGGGAAGTACAGTGTCGGCACTCTGAAGGAGGGGTGTTAATGTTGCAGTTTTGTAGCTGTAGTGTAAGCACACCTCTGGCAAGACAGTGATGGAGTGAATGGTGATGAAAGTTTTTCTTTGTCGGGCCACCCTGCCTTGGTGGAAACGGCCGGTGTTAATAAAAAAAAATAGATTTGGGACTATTCCCTCTAGGACTAGTATCTTTCTCTCCTGCGTTCCAAGGAATACAGATCAAGGGACTTCAACCGTTGCCAATTATTTAGGTGCTTTATTGCACTAATACGTGCAGTGAAAGTTCTCTATATTCTCCAGGTCTGAAGTTTCGCCTGCCTTGAAAGGGTCTGTTAGTGTAGAGCAATACTCCAGGTTATGATAGAGGATGGAGAAATTTAGAATTTTTTTTTATTCAAAGTACCAATAGCTGGCATAAACGGCTTAAAGAGCAATTATCCTATGAACTATAAGTAAATCATATAAAAAGCCAAGTTTCGATCGTGATGTAAATAATTCAGAATAAACCACCAAAGCAATTACATTTTCAGATTACTACTTCCTTATTAAGAATGGCCATTAGGACATATAGAACAGGAGCAGTGACTCGAGGAGAGGTTAAGGGAAAACGACCCTGGAGAACAGGAGGGATAGGAGGGACATGATAACGACATAAACGATACTGAGAGGGATTGACAAGGTGGACAGGGACAGGATGTTTCAGAAATGGGACACAACAACAAGGGGTCACAACTGGAAGTTGAAAACTCAGATGAGTCACAGGGATGTTAGGAAGTATTTCTTCAGTCATGCTGGGATGAAAGTGCTGCAGTATGTAAACATGTACAGCCAAGTGTCAATTAGTTGTCAGGAAGGGGAACAATCTGGAGAGTGGCGTAGTGGAGGTAGGCTCCATACATAACTTTAAGAAGAGATGCGATAAAGCTCATGGAGCAGGGAGAGAGTGGACCTAGTAGCAACCAGCAAAGAGGCAGGTCCAGGAGCTGTGAATCGACCCCTTCAACCACAGACAGATAAGCACAGATAGGTAAGTACAGACTAGACACACACACACTAGGCCAGCGTATCCACATGGCATTTCTTTTTTCCTTCGAATACCATAAGGTTGCACGTGTAATTAATAGTTCAATAGGCCAGCGTAACCACCTGGCCTACTGAACTAAAGTACTGAATTATATGAGTGTAAGTCACTTCAACCTATTTAAATAACCTTTTTAAATACCCAGTAGCGATCAGTGAAGAGGCGGGACCAGGAGCGGAGTCTCGACCCCTGAAATCACAAACAGGCGAGTACACACACACACACATACACACCCCACACCCACTACACACACACACCCCACACCCACTACACACACACACCACACACATACACACCCCACACACACACACACACACACACGCAGCTGGGTAGACAGGACGGGGTGCGTCACCAACAAGGGATGTATCAAGTGCTAGAGGGCATACACACAACTGAGGAGGAGGTGAAGCAGTTACTCAGTGACCTTGATACCTCAAAGGCGATGGGTCCGGACAATATCTCCCCGTGGGTTCTTCGGGAAGGAGCTGAGGTACTGAGTGTGCCACTTACCATAATATTCAACATATCCCTTGAAAATGGGCAGATACCTGAGGTATGGAAGAAGGCCAACGTAGTCCCCATTTTCAAAAAAGGAGACAGAAAAGAGGCACTAAACTATAGACCGGTGTCACTTACATGTATAGTGTGCAAAGTCCTGGAGAAAATCATCAGGAAAAGAATGGTGGAGCACCTCGAGCTGAACAGGATAATAAACACCAGACAGCACGGATTCCGGGAAGGCAAATCCTGTGTAACAAACCTCCTAGAGTTCTATGATAAAGTAACACAGGTAAGGCAAGAGAGAGAAGGGTGGGTTGATTGCATTTTCCTGGACTGCAGGAAGGCCTTCGACACAGTTCCTCACATGAGATTAGTAAAGAAGTTAGAAGAACAAGCATGTATAACAGGAAGGGCACTGGAATGGATTAGGGAATACCTCACAGGGAGGCAACAACGGGTCATGGTGCGTGATGAGGTATCACAGTGGGCGCCTGTGACGAGCGGCGTACGTCAGGGGTCAGTCCTAGGACCAGTGTTATTCTTGGTATATGTAAATGACATGACGGATGGGATAGACTCAGAAGTGTCTGTTCGCAGATGATGTGAAATTAATGAGGAGAATCACATCGGAGGAGGACCAAGCAGGACTTCAAACAGACCTGGACAAGCTTGACATCTGGTCTAGCAACTGGCTTCTCGAATTCAATCCCACCAAATGCAAAGTCATGAAGATCGGAGAAGGGCAAAGAAGACCGCTGACAGAGTACAGGCTAGGCGGACAAAGGCTACAAACCTCGGCAAAGGAGAAAGACCTTGGGGTGAGTATAACGCCAAGCACGTCTCCGGAGGCACACATCAACCAGATAACTGCGGCAGCATATGGGCGACTGGCAAACCTAAGATTAGCGTTCCGTTACCTTAACAAGGAATCGTTCAAGACACTGTACACCGTGTACGTCAGGCCCATACTAGAATATGCAGCACCAGTCTGGAACCCACACCTGGTCAAGCACGTAAAGAAACTAGAGAAAGTGCAAAGGTTTGCGACAAGGTTAGTTCCACAACTCAAGGGACTGTCCTATGAAGAAAGGTTGAGGGAAATAGGACTAACAACACTGGAGGAAAGAAGGGTCAGAGGAGACATGATAACGACATACAAAATACTGCGGGGAATCGACAAGGTAGACAGTGATAGGATGTTCCAGAGAGGGAACACAGAAACAAGGGGACACAACTGGAAGCTGAAGACTCAGATGAGTGAAAGGGATGTTAGGAAGCATTTCTTCAGCCACAGAGTAGTCAGGAAGTGGAATAGTCTAGAGAAAGATATAGTGGAGGCAGGAACCATACATAGTTTTAAGAAGAGGTATGATAAAGCTCATGGAGCAGGGAGAGCAGAGACCCAGTAGCGGACAGCGAAGAGGCGGGGCCAGGAACTGAATCTCGACCCCTGCAATTACAATTAGGTGAGTACAATTAGGTGAGTACACACACACACATGTTTCCTTACACACACACACACACACCCCACACCCACACATGTTTCCTTACATACACATACACACATACAACAGGCCTAGTGTCTAATTGACATGTGCCTAGGACAAAATGGTAACTAACACACACACACACATACATACATACAAGAGGCCTAGTGTCAAATCGACATGTGCCTAGGACAAAATGGTAACTAACTAACAAATGATGTAGTGGAGCCAGGAACCATACATAGCTTTAAGACGAGGTATGATAAAGCTCATGGAGCAGGGAGAGAGGGGACCCAGTAGCGATCAGTGAAGAGGCGGGGCCAGGAGCTTAGTCTCGACCCCTGCAATCACAATTAGGCGAGTACAATTATGTGAGTACACACGCACGCACGCATATACAACAGGCCTAGTGTCAAATCGATATATGCCTAGGACAAAATGGTAACTAACACACACAAAGCATGTTAGGAAATTACAGAAAGTGCAAAGGTTTGCAACAAGACTATTCCCGGAGCTAAGGGGTATGTCCTACGAGGAGAGGTTAAGGGAAATCGACCTGACGACACTGGAAGACAGGAGAGATAGGGAGGATATGATAACGACATAAAATACTGAGAGGAATCGACAACGTGGACAGAGATAGGATGTTCCAGAGATGGGACACAACAACAAGGGGTCACAGTTGGAAGTTGAAGACTCAGATGAACCACAGTGATGTTAGGAAGTATTTCTTCAGTCACAGAGTTGTCAGGAAGTGGAATAGTCTGGGAAGTGATGTAGTGGAGGCAGGATCCATACATAGCTTTAAAGAGAGGTATGATAAAGCTCATGGAACGGGTAGAGTGACCGAGTAGCGTCCAGTGAAGAGGCAGGGCCAGGAGTTGTGAATCGACCTCTGCACCACAACTAGGTGAGTATACACACACACTCATGGAAGTGATAGGAGAAACGATCTTCTCCTCTGGTTACCACATCCTGAGGAAAGACAGAGGGAGCAGAGGGGAAGGAATTGCACTGTTCAGCATGGACCATAGCATTTTGAAGAGACGGGAGGACTAGTCAGAGGAGTAGCAGATGACTACATAGTAGGAACACTTCATACTGGGGGGCCCAAAATTGATAATAACAGTGATGTACAACCCACCACCGAATAGCAGGAGGCCATGAAAGGAATACGATGAAAGCAACAGGGTGATGGTGGACATACTAGCAGAGGCTGCCAGAAGGGTCCACATTAGCAGGGCAAAGTTACTAATCATGGGAGATTTCAACCATCAAGAGATTGAATTGGAGAATCTGGAGCCACATGGGGGACCAGAATGTGGAAAGACAAGATGTTAGAGGTGGTACTGGAAAAGTTTATGCACCAACATGTTAGGGACAGAGAGAGAGAGAGAGAGAGAGAGAGAGAGAGAGAGAGAGAGAGAGAGAGAGAGAGAGAAAACGATATACCAGCAAGGCTGGACCTCGTATTCACCTTGATCAGTTTGGACATAGCGGATATTATACACAAAAGGCCCCTAGGCGCTAACAATAATGTGGCCTTGAGTTTCAAATACATAGTAGAGTTAGCAATGGAGAGTGAAGCAGTATGAGAAGGATGGGAGAAGCCAAACTTCCAAAACGTGGACTACACAAGTATGAAGCGATTCCTACATGAGGTGCAGTGGGTAAGAGAGCTAGATGGAAAGACAGTAAACAAAATGATGCAACACATGACCACAAAGTGCAGGAAGGCAGTGGAGAAGTTCGTACCAAGGGACAACAGAAACAACGGGAAGATCAGAGGTTTACCAGGGGGATGGGTGTGGAGAGGCCAGTGCCAAGTGTGTTAGAGTATGGAAAATGTATAGAAGGCAAAGGACCCAGGAAAACAGGGAGTTGAGCTGAAGAGCCAGAAATGAATATGCATGGATAAGGAGAGAAACCCAGCTTCAATACGAGAATGACAGCATCAAAAGTCCTATCTGACCCAAAGTTGTTATACAGCCACATCAGGAGGAAAACAACAGTCAAGGACTAGGAAATCAGGCTGAGGAAGGAAGGTGGTGAGCTCACAAGAAACGATTATGAAGCATGTGAAGAGCTTACTCGTGATTCAGGGAGGTAGTCACAGTGAAGACAAAAGAGGCTTCCAGAAAACCGAGGTGATAGGGTATACTAGCAAATGCTGGACACACTGTACACAACCGAGGAGGGGTGAAGAAACTGCTAGGAAAACTAGATACCTTAAAGTCAGTGGGCCCAGATAATATCTCTCCTTGAGTCCTGAGAGAGGGAGCGAATGCACTGTGTGTGCCACTAACACAATCTTCAATAAATCTAACGAAACAGGGTAACTGCCTGAGGTGTGGAAGACAACAAATGTAGTCCCGATTTTTAAGAAAAGACAGACAAACTGAACAAAATTACAGACTAGTATTGTATGTATTGTATGTTAAGTTACCGAGAAGATTATCATGAAAAGAGTAGTGGAACGCCTAGAAAGGAATGGACTCGTACATGACAACCAGCACGGCTTCGGGGAAATCCTGCATTACAAACATATTGGAGTTCTATGACCAGGTCCAAGACGTAAGAGAGGGATGGGTAGACTGCATCTTGGACTGTAAGAAGGCTTTCAACACAGTTCCACGGATGAGACTGGTTGAAAAGCTAGAGGAGGAGGCAGGAATAGGAGGGAAAGTACTGCAATGGATCAGGGAATACCTGACAGGAAGGAAACAATATGAGTTGGTGCGAGACGAAGTGTCAGTGGGTGCATGTATCAAGTGAGGTTTCATAAGGGCCAGTCCTAGGTCCGGTGCTGTTTCTTGTATATGTGAATGACATGGCGGAAGGGATAGTCAGAGGTGTCACTGTTCCCAGACGATGTGAAACTAATGAGGACAATACAAGCTGACGGGGATCAGATATGTCTACAAGGGGATCTGGACAGGCTGCAAGCCTGGTCTGGCAAATGGTTCCTGGAGTCTAACCCCAGCAAGTACAAAGTTATGAAACTAGGAGAAGGACAGGAGTACAGCCTAAGAGGTCGAAGGCTGCAAAACTCAGTCAAGGAAAATGATCTTGGAGTGAGCATCAACCAAATAACTGCTGCTGCATACGGGCGGCGGGCAAACCTGAGACTAGCGTTTCGACATCTAAGTAAGGAGTCATTCACGACACTGTACACCGTGTATGTCAGGCCCATATTGGAGTATGAAGCACCAGTATGGAACCCACACCTGGTCAAACACGTAAAGAAATTAGAGTGTGCAAAGGTTTGCAAGAAGACTAGTCCTGGAGCTGAGGGATTTGTCCTACGAGGAGAGGTTAAGGGAACTCAACCTGACAACACTAGAGGACAGGAGGGATAGGGGAGGGGGACGTAATAACAACATATAAAATACTGAGAGGAATTGACAAGGTGGATAGGGACAAAATGTTCAAGAAATGTGACACAGCAACAAGGGGTCACAACTAGAAGTTAAAAACTCGGATGAGTCACAGGGATGTTAGGAAGTACTTCCTCAGAGTTATCAGGAAGTGGAACAGTCTGGAGAGTGATGTAGTGAAGGCAGGATCCATACATAGCTTTAGAAGAGGTGTGATAAAGCTCATGGAGCAGGCAGAGTGTGGACCTAGTAGCGACCAGTGAAAAAATATATAATATAACAATATGGTAACTAATACAGACGAGGTTCTTGTGCTTTGAGATTAGCGAAATGTTTTTATGTAAATTCCTCAATGTTTCGCTGGTTGCATAATGAAGACAGTTACATTTTGTGTCAAAGGGATAAAATGGTATAGTATGGTAACCAAGAAAACAAAAATATTAACAAAAAAGAACCAAATGTAATCTAAGGTGTCCCGTAGCTGGGATGGTAGTGCACTCACCTCACACAATGAGGTCAGTGGTCAGATCCCCGGTATGGGAGGAAATATTTGGGCGTGTTTCCTTAAGACACCTGCTGTCCTTGTTCACTTAGCAGGAAATAGGTACCTGGGTGTTAGCCGACTTGTGCGAGTCGCATTCTGGGGACAAAATTAACCTAATTTGCCCGAAATGCTCCGTATAACTAGGAGCTTTCTCAATAGTATATAACTGATGTCAGTTATGGTCTGTATGCGTTGTATCGTGTACTTGTATAAAAAAAGGAGGAGTTAAATTATAGGTGAAGTAAGGTTATTTTACATTTATTTCTTTGCTACTATAAAAGAGCTGCTACCACAAAGGCACAAAATATAACTATTAACATACCTGGAGTTTACCTGGAGAGGGTTTCGGGGGTCAACGCCCCCGCGGCCCGGTCTGAGACCAGGACTCATGGTATAACCCATTGAATACTGGAAAATTTACATAACAAAATCACATAAGAAGCTCATCTCCATATTTCCAGTTTATTAAGTATACAAGATATGATGTAGGGCGTAATGACAGTAGTTTGTTGGACTATGTATTGATAGATAAAAGACTGTTGAGTAGACTTCAGGATGTACATGTTTATAGAGGGGCTACAGATATATCAGATCACTTTT
The DNA here is from genome assembly GCA_009830355.1 of Cherax destructor. Lineage (NCBI taxonomy): Eukaryota > Metazoa > Arthropoda > Malacostraca > Decapoda > Parastacidae > Cherax > Cherax destructor. Next base: position 17,299 of record WNWK01012085.1, read on the forward strand.
TAGTTATAGCTACAGTGGGAGTAAAAGGTAGATGGGATACAAGGAAAATAGAATCAGTAAGTAAAAGAGAGGTGAAGGTTTATAAACTAAAAGAGGAGGCAGTTAGGGTAAGATATAAACAACTATTGGAGGATAGATGGGCTAGTGAGAGTGTAGGCAATGGGGTCGAAAATGTATGGGGTAGATTTAAAAATGTAGTGTTAGAGTGTTCAGCAGAAGTTTGTGGTTACAGGCGAGTGGGTGCGGGAGGAAGAGGAGCGATTGGTGGAATGATGATGTAAAGAGAGTAGTAAGGAGAAAAGTTAGCATATGAGAGGTTTTTACAAAGTAGAAGTGATGCAAGGAGGGAAGAGTATATGGAGAGAAAAGAGAGGTTAAAAGAGTGGTGAAGCAATGTAAAAGAGAGCAGATGAGAGAGTGGGTGAGATGTTATCAGCAAATTTTGTTGAAAATAAGAAAAGTTTTGGAATGAGATTAATAAGTTGAGGAAGCCTAGAGAACAAATGGATTTGACAGTTAAAAATAGGAGAGGAGAGTTATTAAATGGAGAGTTAGAGGTATCGGGAAGATGGAGAGAATATTTTGAGGATTTGTTAAATGTTGATGAAGACAGGGAAGCTGTGATTTCGTGTGTAGGGCAAGGAGGAATAACATCTTGTAGGAGTGTGGAAGAGCCAGTTGTGGGTGTAGGGAAGTTCGTGAGGCAGTGGGTAGAATGAAAGGGGTAAGGCAGCTGGGATTGATGGGATAAAGATAGAAATGTTAAAAGCAGGTGGGGATATAATTTTGGAGTGGTTGGTGCTATTATTTAATAAATGTATGGAAGAGGGTAAGGTACCTAGGGATTGGCAGAGAGCGTGTATTGTTCCTTTGTATAAAGGCAAAGGGGACAAAAGAGAGTGCAAAAATTATAGGGGAATAAGTCTGTTGAGTGTACCTGGTAAAGTGTATGGTAGAGTTATTATTGAAAGAATTAAGAGTAAAACAGAAAGCAGGATAGCAGATGAACAAGGGGCTTTAGGAAAGGTAGGGGTGTGTAGACCAAGTGTTTACAGTGAAACATATAGGTGAACAGTATTTGGATAAGGGTAAAGATGTTTTTGTGGCATTTATGGATTTGGAAAAGGCGTATGATAGGGTAGATAGGGGGCAATGTGGCAGATGTTGCAGGTGTATGGAATAGGAGGAAGGTTACTGAAAGCAGTGAAGAGTTTTTATGAGGGTAGTGAGGCTCAGGTTAGAGTGTGTAGGAGGGAAGGGACTATTTCCCAGTAAAAGTGGGCCTTAGACAAGGATGTGTGATGTCACCGTGGTTGTTCAATATATTTATAGATGGGGTTGTAAGAGAAGTGAATGCGAGGGTCTTGGCAAGAGGTGTTGGGCTAAAAGATAAAGAAGCAAATACAAAGTGGGAGTTGTCACAGTTGCTTTTGCTGATGACACTGTGCTTTTGGGAGATTCTGAAGAGAAGCTGCAGAGGTTGGTGGATGAATTTGGTAGGGTGTGTAAAAGAAGAAAATTGAAAGTGAATATAGGAAAGAGTAAGGTGATGAGGATAACAAAAAGAATAGGTGACGAAAGATTGGATATCAGATTGGAGGGAGAGAGTATGGAGGAGGTGAATGTATTCAGATATTTGGGAGTGGACATGTCGGCGGATGGGTCTATGAAGGATGAGGTGAATCATAGAATTGATGATGGGAAAAGGGTGAGTGGAGCACTTCGGAGTCTGTGGAGACAAAGAACCTTGTCCATGGAAGTAAAGAGGGGAATGTATGAGAGTATAGTTATACCAACGCTCTTATATGGGTGTGAAGCATGGGTGATGAATGTTGCAACGAGGAGAAGGCTGGAGGCAGTGGAGATGTCATGTCTGAGATCAATGTGTGGTGTGAATATAATGCAGAGAATTCGGAGTTTGGAAATTAGGAGGAGGTGCGGGATTACCAAAACGATTGTCCAGAGAGCTGAGGAGGGGTTGTTGAGGTGGTTTGGACATGTAGAGAGAATGGAACGAGACAGAGTGACTTCGAAGTGTATAAATCTGTAGTGGAGGGAAGGCGGGTAGGGGTCGGCCTAGGAAAGGTTGGAGGGAGGGGGTAAAGGAAGTTTTGTGTGCGAGGGGCTTGGATTTCCAGCAAGCATGTGTGAGCGTATTTGATAGGAGTGAATGGAGGCATATGGTTTTAATACTTGACGTGCTGTTGGAGTGTGAGCAAAGTAACATTTATGAAGGATTCAGGAAACCGGCAGGCCGGACTTGAGTTCTGGAGATGGGAAGTACAGTGCCGGCACTCTGAAGGAGGGGTGTAAATGTTGCAGTTTTATAACTGTAGTGTAAAGCACCCTTCTGGCAAGACAGTGATGGAGTGAATGATGATGAAAGTTTTTCTTTTTCGGGCCACCCTGCCTTGGTGGGAATCGGCCGATGTGTTAATAAAAAAAAAATATAACTGGTACACTCGTGTTAATATAAACACATTTTGAAACAGGTTATGAATGTCCTCCAGCTGCTTAGAAGGTGGACGGGAGGAGAGAATGCAGCTGGCATTTCCCTCAAGACGGCCACACGGAGATGCTGGAACAGCAGGATGCCAGCTCTTGGGTCCTTAGTGGTGATGAGCCTAAAACACACATACACACACACTACATAGAGTAGTTAGGAAGTGGAATAGTCTAGCGAACGATATAGTGGAGGCGGGAACCATACATAGTTTTAAGACAAGGTATGATAAAGCTCATGGAGCAGGGAGAGCAGAGACCCAGTAGCGGACAGCAAAGAGGCGGGGCCAGGAGCTGAGTCTCGACCCCTGCAACCACAATTAGGTGAGTACAATTAGGTGAGTACACACACACACCTACGAAGAAAGGTTAAGGGAAATCTGCTTGATGACACTGGAGGACAGGAGGGTTAGGGGAGACATGATAACGCCATATAAAATTCTGAGAGGAATTGACAAGGTGGACGGAGACAGGATGTTCCAGAGATGGGACACAGCAACAAGGGGACACAATTTGAAGTTGAAGACTCAGATGAGTCACAGGGATGTTAGGAAGTATTTCTTCAGCCACAGTTGTCAGGAAGTGGAATAGTCTGGAAAGTGATGTAGTGGAGGGAGGATCCATACACAGCTTTAAGAAGAGGTATGATAAAGCTCATGGAGCAGGGAGTGACCTAGTAGCGACCAGTGAAGAGGCGTGGCCAGCTGTGAATCGACCCCTGCAACCACAACTAGGTGAGTACACACACACACATACACACGCATATATTTATATACAAGTGTGTGTGTGTGTGTGTGTGTGTGTGTGTGTGTGTGTGTGTGTGTGTGTGTGTGTGCTCTCATGCCGAATAAGTAAAACTTGCGATTTTGGCTTAAATAGCAACGCTCTTCTTGTCGAATAAGGCAAGCGAAAAATTTGTGTATGCAATAATTTCGCAAAAATCATTCTGAACCTAACGAAAAAAAAAATATTTCATTTGGTTTATTATTAAATTACTGTAAACTGGATTAGGCTAAAATAAATTGCGCTTGTTATAAGGTTAGGTAAGTTTTCTAAGGTTCTTTTCGTTCAAAATCATTAACTTTTACATTAACATAAATGAAAAAAATATCTTTAAATGTATAAAAGAAAATTTTAGAAAGGACTTAATTTTAAATGAGTTAGGTTAGGTTAGCTTAGGTTAGGTTAGGTTAGTTCTTGCTAATTGACCAGTTTTACCTATTCGGCACGACATATATATAATATATATATATATATATATATATATATATATATATATATATATATTTTTTTATTTATTAACACATCGGCCGATTCCCACCAAGGCAGGGTGGCCCGAAAAAGAAAAACTTTCATCATCATTCACTCCATCACTGTCTTGCCAGAAGGGTGCTTTACACTACAGTTATAAAACTGCAACATTTACACCCCTCCTTCAGAGTGCCGGCACTGTACTTCCCATCTCCAGAACTCAAGTCCGGCCTGCCGGTTTCCCTGAATCCCTTCATAAATGTTACTTTGCTCACACTCCAACAGCACGTCAAGTATTAAAAACCATATGCCTCCATTCACTCCTATCAAATACGCTCACACATGCTTGCTGGAAATCCAAGCCCCTCGCACACAAAACTTCCTTTACCCCCTCCCTCCAACCTTTCCTAGGCCGACCCCTACCCCGCCTTCCCTCCACTACAGATTTATACACTTTCGAAGTCACTCTGTCTCGTTCCATTCTCTCTACATGTCCAAACCACCTCAACAACCCCTCCTCAGCTCTCTGGACAATCGTTTTGGTAATCCCGCACCTCCTCCTAATTTCCAAACTCCGAATTCTCTGCATTATATTCACACCACACATTGACCTCAGACATGACATCTCCACTGCCTCCAGCCTTCTCCTCGTTGCAACATTCATCACCCATGCTTCACACCCATATAAGAGCGTTGGTATAACTATACTCTCATACATTCCCTCTTTACTTCCATGGACAAGGTTCTTTGTCTCCACAGACTCGAAGTGCTCCACTCACCCTTTTCCCCTCATCAATTCTATGATTCACCTCATCCTTCATAGACCCATCCGCCGACATGTCCACTCCCAAATATCTGAATACATTCACCTCCTCCATACTCTCTCCCTCCAATCTGATATCCAATCTTTCGTCACCTAATCTTTTTGTTATCCTCATCACCTTACTCTTTCCTATATTCACTTTCAATTTTCTTCTTTTACACACCCTACCAAATTCATCCACCAACCTCTGCAGCTTCTCTTCAGAATCTCCCAAAGCACAGTGTCATCAGCAAAAGCAACTGTGACAACTCCCACTTTGTATTTGCTTCTTTATCTTTTAGCCCAACACCTCTTGCCAAGACCCTCGCATTCACTTCTCTTACAACCCCATCTATAAATATATTGAACAACCACGGTGACATCACACATCCTTGTCTAAGGCCCACTTTTACTGGGAAATAGTCCCCTTCCCTCCTACACACTCTAACCTGAGCCTCACTATCCTCATAAAAACTCTTCACTGCTTTCAGTAACCTTCCTCCTATTCCATACACCTGCAACATCTGCCACATTGCCCCCTATCTACCCTATCATACGCCTTTTCCAAATCCATAAATGCCACAAAAACATCTTTACCCTTATCCAAATACTGTTCACCTATATGTTTCACTGTAAACACTTGGTCTACACACCCCTACCTTTCCTAAAGCCCCTTGTTCATCTGCTATCCTGCTTTCTGTTTTACTCTTAATTCTTTCAATAATAACTCTACCATACACTTTACCAGGTACACTCAACAGACTTATTCCCCTATAATTTTTGCACTCTCTTTTGTCCCCTTTGCCTTTATACAAAGGAACAATACACGCTCTCTGCCAATCCCTAGGTACCTTACCCTCTTCCATACATTTATTAAATAATAGCACCAACCACTCCAAAATTATATCCCCACCTGCTTTTAACATTTCTATCTTTATCCCATCAATCCCAGCTGCCTTACCCCTTTCATTCTACCCACTGCCTCACGAACTTCCCTACACCCACAACTGGCTCTTCCACACTCCTACAAGATGTTATTCCTCCTTGCCCTACACACGAAATCACAGCTTCCTGTCTTCATCAACATTTATATATATATATATATATATATATATATATATATATATATATATATATATATATATATATATATATATATATGATTAATGTGGGAGGGATCAGTGATTCAAGTCTGCAAATAAGAAGTGGTGGGGAGAACACCGGGACACCTGCAAGAACATTTGTTGAAGTATGTTCTCCACCATGTCCGTACAAGGTAATGCTGGCTGGCTCTCTCTCTCACTCACTAGTTATCCTCTAACTTCCACTTTACCTTTCTAGAAAATACCTTTTCTATAATAAACCGTCGCTTGACGGAATGAGTAAACTATACACATTTTAGCCCTTACGGATTCATATACTTACAGAAATTTGGAAATATAATAAAAAGTCAGTCGTGAGTATGTGTGTGTGTGTGTGTGTGTGTGTGTGTACTCATCTATTTGTGGTTGCCGGGGTCGAGACTCGGCTAATGGTGCCGCCTCTTCACGGATCGCTACTAGGTCCTCTCTCTCCCCGCTCCATGAGCTTTATCATACCTCGTCTTAAAGCTATGTATGGTTCCTGCCTCCACTACTTCACTTTCCAGACTATTCCACTTCCTGACAACTCTTTAACCGAAGAAATACTTCCTAACATCCCTTTGACTCATCTGAGTCTTCAACTTCCAATTGTGACCCCTTGTTTCTGTGTCCCATCTCTGGAACATCCTGTCTCTGTCCACCTTATCTATTCCTCGCAGTATTTTGTATGTCATCATGTCTCCCCTAGCCCTCCTGTCCTCCAGTGTCCTCAGGCCGATTTCCATTAGCCTTTCTTCGTAGGACATTTCCCTTAGCTCTGGAACTATCCTTGTTGCAAACCTTTGCACTTTCTCTAATTACTTGACGTGCTTGACCAGGTGTGGGTTCCAAACTGGTGCTGTATACTCCAGTATGGGCCTGACGTACACAGTGTACAGTGTCTTGAACGATTCCTTACTGAGGTATCGGAACGCTATTCTCAGGTTTGCCAGACGCCCATGTGCTGCAGCAGTTATCTGGTTGATGTGTGCTTCTGGAGACGTGCTCGGTATTATACTCACCCCAAGATCTTTCTCCTTGAGTGAGGTTTGCAGTCTTTGGCCACCTAGCCTATACTCTGTCTGCGGTCTTCTTTGCCCTTCTCCGATCTTAATGACTTTGCATTTGGCAGGGTTAAATTCGACTAGCCAGTTGCTGGACCACTTGTCCAGCCTGTCCAGGTCTCTTTGTAGTCCTGCCTGGTCCTCATCTGATTTAATTCTTCTCATTAACTTCACATCATCTGCAAACAGGGACACTGCTGAGTCTATCCCTTCCGTCATGTCATTTACATATTCCAAAAACAGCACTGGTCCTAGGACTGACCCCTGTGGAACCCGCTCGTCATAGGCACCCATTGTGATACCTCATCTCGTACCATTTTTTTATACAAACTTTATTTCAAGACAAAATACATTGACAAGAATACAATAGGGAGTAATACAACATAGATAACAACTCAGAGCTACATGTCAAATACTTCGTCCAGCTCCCCGGCAGTGGGCCGCGTGCCCAGAACGCTGCAGGCATTTCCCCTTCCTGTTATACGTACCTGATCTTCTAGCTTCTGCACTAATCTCTTGTGAGGAACTGTGTCGAAGGCCTTCTTGCAGTCCAAGAAAATGTAGTCAACAAACCCCTCTCTCTCGTGTTTTACTTCAGTTACCGTGTGTATGTGTAGTGCGTGTACTCACCTAGTTGTACTCACCTAGTTGTGGTTGCAGGGGTCAAGTCATAGCTCCTGGCCCCGCCTCTTCACTGGCCGCTACTGGGTCACTCTCCCTGCGCCATGAGCTTTATCATACCTCTTCTTAAAGCTATGAATTGAACCTGCCTCCACTACATCACTTCCCAAACTATTCCACTTCCCGACCACTCTGTGACTGAAGAAATACTTCTTAACATCCCTGTGATTCATCTGAGTCTTCAACTTCCAACTGTGTCCCCTTGTTGCTGTGTCCCATCTCTGGAACATTCTGTCTCTGTCCACCTTGTCAATTCCTCTCAGTATTTTATATATCGTTATGTCCTCCCTATCTCTCCTGTCCTCCAGTGTTGTCAGGTCGATTTCCCTTAACCTCTCCTCGTAGGACATACCCCTTAGCTCCATGATTAGTCTTGTTGCAAACCTTTGCACTTTCTCTAGCTTTACGTGCTTGGCTAGGTGTGGGTTCCAAACTGGTGCTGCATACTCCAATATGGGCCTAACGTACACAATGTACAGGGTCCTGAACGATTCTTTATTAAGATGTCGGAATGCTGTTCTTAGGTTTGCTAGGCGCCCATATGCTGCAGCAGTTATTTGGTTGATGTGCGCCTCTGGAGATGTGCCTGGTGTTATACTCGCCCCAAGATCTTTTTCCTTGATTGAGGTTCGTAGTCTCTGGCCCCCTAGACTGTACTCCGTCTGCTGTCTTCTTTGCCCTTCCCCAATCTTCATGACTTTGCACTTGGTGGGGTTGAACTCCAGGAGCCAATTACTGGACCAGGCTTGCAGCCTGTCCAGATCCCTTTGTAGTTCTGCCTGGTTCTCGTCCGATTGAATTCTTCTCATCAACTTCATATCATCTGCAAACAGGGACACTTCGGAGTCTATTCCTTCCATCATGTCGTTCACAAATACCAGAAACAGCACCAGTCCTAGGACTGACCCCTTTGGAACCCCACTCGTCACCGGCGCCCACTCTGACACCTCACCACATACCATGACTCGCTGCTGTCTTCCTGACAGTTATTCCCAAATCCATTGGAGTGCCTTCCCTGTTATCCCTGCCTGGTCCTCCAGCTTTTGCACTAATCTCTTGTGTGGAACTGTGTCAAACGCCTTCTTACAGTCCAAGAAAATGAAATCTACCCACCCCTCTCTCCTGTCTTACTGCTGTCACCCTGTCATAGAACTCCAGAAGGTTTGCGACACAGGATTTCCCATCATTGATAAGCTCATTCCTTTCTAGGTGTTCCACCACTCTTCTCCTGATAATCTTCTCCATGACTTTGCATACTATACATGTCAGTGACACTGGTCTGTAGTTTAGTGCCTCATGTCTGTCTCCTTTTTTTAAAAATTGGGACTACATTTGTTGTCTTCCATACCTCAGGTAGTCTCCCTGTTTCGATAGATGTGTTGAATATTGTTGTTAGGGGTACACATAGCGCCTCAGCTCCCTCTCTTGATTTCCCTTAACCTCTCCTCGTAGCACCTACCCCTTAGCTCCGGGACTAGTCTTGTAGCAAACCTTTGCACTTTCTCTAGTTTCTTTACGTGCTTGGCTAGGTGTGGGTTCCAAACTGGTGCTGCATACTCCAATATGGGCCTAACGTACACAGTGTACAGGGTCCTGAACGATTCCTTACCTTATTAAGATGTCGGAATGCTGTTCTTAGGTTTGCTAGGCGTCCGTATGCTGCAGCAGTGATTTGGTTGATGTTAGTTACCATTTTGTCCTAGGCACATGTTGATTAGACACTAGACCTGTTGTATGTGTGTGTGTGTGTAAGGAAACACTTCGAAATGTTTCCGCCCCACCAGGAATTGAACCCGGGCCCTCTGTGCGTGAAGCGAGATCTTTAGCCACCAGGGCATAATAATGTGCACCTCAGGAGATGTGCCTGGTGTTATACTCACTCCAAGATCTTTTTCCTTGAGAGAGGTTTGTAGTCTCTGGCCCCCTAGACTGTACTCCGTCTGCGATCTTCTTTGCCCTTCCCCAATCTTCATGACTTTGCACTTGATGGAGTGTGTGTGTACTCACCTAATTGTACTCACCTAATTGTGGTTGCAGGGGTCCAGACTCAGCTCCTGGCCCCGCCTCTTCGCTGTCCGCTACTGAGTCTCTGCTCTCCCTGCTCCATGAGCTTTATCATACCTCGTCTTAAAACTGTGTATGGTTCCTGCCTCCACTATATCTTTCTCTAGACTATTCCACTTCCTGACTACTCTGTGGCTGAAGAAATGCTTCCTAACATCCCTTTGACTCATCTGAGTCTTCAGCTTCCAGTTGTGTCCCCTTGTTTCTGTGTTCCCTCTCTGGAACATCCTGTCACTGTCTACCTTGTCGATTCCCCGCAGTATTTTGTATGTCGTTATCATGTCTCTTCTGACCCTTCTTTCCTCCAGTGTTGTTAGTCCTATTTCCCTCAACCTTTCTTCATAGGACAGACCCCTGAATTGTGGAACTAACCTTGTCGCAAACCTTTGCACTTTCTCTAGTTTCTTTACGTGCTTGACCAGGTGTGGGTTCCAGACTGGTGCTGCATATTCTAGTATGGGCCTGATGTACACGGTGTAAAGTGTCTTGAACGATTCCTTGTTAAGGTAACTGAACGCTAATCTTTATCATAGAACTCTAGGAAGTTTGTTACACAGGATTTGCCTTCCCAGAATCCGTGCTGTCTGGTGTTTATTATCCTGTTCAGCTCGAGGTGCTACACCATTCTTTTCCTGATGATTTTCTCCAGGACTTTGCACACTATACATGTAAGTGACACCGGTCTATAGTTTAGTGCCTCTTTTCTGTCTCCTTTTTTAAAGATGGGGACTACGTTGGCCTTCTTCCATACCTCAGGTATCTGCCCATTTTCAAGGGATGTGTTGAATATTATGGTAAGTGGCACACTCAGTACCTCAGCTCCTTCCCGAAGAACCCACTGGGAGATATTGTCCGGACCCATTGCCTTTGAGGTATCAAGGTCACTGAGTAACTGCTTCACCTCCTCAGTTGTGTGTATGCCCTCTAGCACTTGATACATCCCTTGTTGGTGACGCACCCCGTCCTGTCTACCCAGCTGCCTTCCTTCCTCCACTGTGAATACTTCCTTAAATCTCAAGTAGAGCTCCTCACATACCTCTTGATCATTACTTGTGAGTTCCCCATCTTCTCTCCTCAGCCTTATCACCTGGTCTTTAACTGTTGTCTTCCTTCTGATGTGATGTGTGTGTGTGTGTTAGTTACCATTTTGTCCTAGGCACATGTCGATTAGACACTAGGCCTGTTGTATGCATGTGTGTGTGTAACGAAACACTTCGAAATGTTTCGGCCCCACCGGGAATTGAACCCGGGCCCTCCGTGCGTGAAGCAAGAGCGCTAGCCACCATGCCATCGGGGCATGTGTGTGTGTGTGTGTGTGTGTGTGTGTGTGTGTAGTGTACTCACCTAGTTGTGGTTGCAGGGGTCGATTCACAGCTCCTGACCCCGGTGTGTGTGTTTAGAGTACGCACCTAATTGTGGTTGCTGGGGTCGAGACTTAGCTCCTGGACCCGTGTGTACTCACCTAGTTGCACTCACCTAGTTGTGGTTGCAGGGGTCGAGTCATAGCTCCTGGCCCCGCCTCTCCACTGGCCGCTACTGGGTCACTCTCCCTGCACCATGAGCTTTATCATACCTCTTCTTAAAGCCATGAATGGATCCTGCCTCCACTACATCGCTTCCCAAACTATTCCACTTCCTTACCACTCTGTGACTGAAAAAATACTTCCTAACATCCCTGTGATTCATCTGAGTCTTCAACTTCCAACTCACCTAATTGTGGTTGCAGGGGTCGAGACACACCTAATTGTGTGTGTGTGTGTGTATGTATGTATGTATGTATGTATGTATGTATGTATGTATGTATGTATGTAGAGTGTGTGTGTGTGTGTGTGTGTGTAGGGAGGCAATGTTTACATGTAGTGTAGTGTCTGGTGTCTGCCACTGGTGGCTCAGTCATCGCTGTGTGAGGCAGGCGGCTGCATGTGTTACTCCTCACCTCATATACACCCACCAACATGAGTATTGACCTCGACACCAACCGAAACTCGGTGTTACAAGCCTTTAATGATGTAGTGAGTGACAAGAAAGCCACGGACTGGTAAGTAATGTGTTGAGAGCAGTACCGTAATAATGGCCGGGGTCAATGATAGATGCTGGGACTCCATACACCGCTGCTTCTGCTAGCAGATAAACATTGTGTGGCAGGTTTGTAAGCAGAGTCATGGCAAAATATAGGCCTACCTGCCTCTGCTGTCATGCCTCCTGGGCCTTTCATGGGCTGGCCATGAGTTGTAGTTGTTCATGAACTTTATGAATGACCTAGAGAAAGTAGGAAGCATGTCGCACTCCTAACACTGTTTGTTTGTTTGTTTGTCATTATAGTGCCACCTGGCACTGTCTGCCACACGGCAGTGTCTATCATGTTTACTTGGTCACTGCTGCACCCTCTTAGAGTAAACCTTGTATATACACCACTTCCTCTACGTACTTTCAAGAAGATTAACTGCACTCATGACTATAGGTAATAATGGATAATTACATGTTACTAAAACCATTAACCATCATAATTGTCCTCTAGTGTTTGTTAGTAATATATAACAAGGTCCCTAGTGGAAATACAAGGACCCCAATGGAAATACAAGGGCCCCAGTGGAAATACAAGGACCCCAGTAGAAATACAAGGGCCCCAGTGGAAATACAAGGACCCCAGTAGAAATACAAGGTCCCCAGTGGAAATACAAGGACCCCAGTGGAAATACAAGGGCCCCAGTGAAAATACAAGGGCCCCCGTGGAAATACAAGGTCCCCAGTGGAAATACAAGGTCCCCAGTGGAAATACAAGGTCCCCAGTGGAAATACAAGGTCCCCAGTGGAAATACAAGGTCCCCAGTGGAAATACAAGGTCCCCAGTGGAAATACAAGGGCCCCAGTGGAAATACAAGGTCCCCAGTGGAAATACAAGGGCCCCAGTGGAAATACAAGGGCCCCAGTGGAAATACAAGGGCCCCAGTGGAAATACAAGGGCCCCAGTGGAAGAATCAAGGGCCCCAGTGGAAATACAAGGGCCCCAGTGGAAATACAAGGGCCCCAGTGGAAATACAAGGGCCCCAGTGGAAATACAAGGGCCCCAGTGGAAATACAAGGGCCCCAGTGGAAATACAAGGGCCCCAGTGGAAATACAAGGGCCCCAGTGGAAATACAAGGGCCCCAGTGGAAATACAAGGGCCCCAGTGGAAATACAAGGACCCCAATGGAAATACAAGGACCCCAATGGAAATACAAGGACCCCAATGGAAATACAAGTATCGCAGTGGAAATACAAGGGCCCCAGTGGAAATACAAGGGCCCCAGTGGAAATACAAGGACCCCAGTGGAAATACAAGGACCCCAGTGGAAATACAAGGACCCCAGTGGAAATACAAGGACCCCAGTGGAAATACAAGGGCCCCAGTGGAAATACAAGGGCCCCAGTGGAAATACAAGGGCCCCAGTGGAAATACAAGGGCCCCAGTGGAAATACAAGGGCCCCAGTGGAAATACAAGGGCCCCAGAGAAAATACAAGGGCCCCAGTGGAAATACAAGAGCCCCAGTGGAAATACAAGCGCCCCAGAGAAAATACAAGGGCCCCAGTGGAAATACAAGCCTACAAGATGAAATAATCACTTTGGCTTTTTTAGGTTATCCTAGGAAATTTATAAACATGTTACTATGTATGATAATTTGTGTAACTGTATTTATGTGTACCTGTACCTAAATAAACTTACGTATATACTGTGTCTAGCAGTGTCTGACATAATCCTCCAGGGAAGTTCCTTGATGCAGATGCTGCATTCTTGTTCCATGGAATTAGTAAGGTACAAAAATACAGTTACATAAATCATCATACATAGCAGCATATGTGTAGATTAACTAGGATAACCCCCCAAAAAGTTGGACAAATTGACTTATTTCCATTGGGGTCCTTGTAATAACCTATAATGTAAACAAAAGGAGATATGCATTATTTACATTAACGTTAAAGATAGGATCGGATCACAATAATAAGTACACATATGTCAGCTGTACAAGAAATCACTCTCCTCCCTCTAGGTACTTTTTGGCTCGTTCTTGAACTGGTTCATGCTATGACTGGCTTTTGACATGTGCAGGCAGTTTGTTCCATTCCTTTATTTCTGTACAATAAAATGTGTTTGAAGCCTGGCCACTGACTGTGGGTACTACAAAGTTGTGCTCTCTCCCCCCCATCCTAGAACTATGGTTGCTTTGGTTCCCAGCCTTGACAAAATTGGCAGCAAGATATTCTGGACACTGAGCAATTTTATAAACATGATTTAACTTCAGTTGTTTTACTGTTTTCAACATTCAACATAGTATCCAGTTGTAATTCATCCTGGCCTACATGCTCTCTTGGACCCAGATCCAGGATGAATCTCACCATTTTGTTCTGGGTGATTTTTAGTCTCAGTTTTTTTGTTAACCCTTAAACGGTCCACACGTATATTTACGTTAGCACTGCTACTGCCCCGACCTTGATTTTCCCCATAAGAAAGCATGTAAAAAAAAAAACGTATATATACGTTTGGGGCAGTAGCAGTGCTAACGTAAATATACGTGTGGACCGTTTAAGGGTTAAGGCAGAGTGCCTGAAGAGCAAGAGTAGTCAATATGACATTGTATATGAGCTAGACATAAGGTCTTGCGAGCTTTAGTAGGTATACACTGTGCTTGTCTGTAGAGGAACATTAGTCTGGCATTCGCTTTCTTTACTACACTGTTCCCTATCAATTCTCCTGACATGCATGGGTCAAAGGGGATTCCCAGATATTTCTCTGATGAAGTTTATTCAGGTGTGCACAAATAGTTACATAGATTATGATACATATCAGCATATGTGTAGAGAACCTAGGATAACCCAAAAAAAAGTAAAAAAGAGTGACTTATTTCCATTGGGGTCCTTTTAATACCTTATTATTATACAATGTAGGAGGTATTATTTTACTATAAAGTTTATATACAGTGGACCCTCGTTCATCGGCCATAATCCGTTCCAGAAGGTCAGCCTAAAAGCGAAATGGCCAATATGCAAAATAATATTCCCCATAAGAAATAATGTAAATACAATTAATCCGTTCCAGACAAAAATATTTACAAAAAATAATTTTTTTAACAAATCAGTGCAGTGGTACCTCTGCTTACGAGCTTAATTCGTTCCAGACGGCTATTCAAGTGCCGATACCGAAGGAATTTGTTCTCATAAGAAATAATGAAAATTAGGTTAGTCCATTTCAGGCCCCCAAAAATACACGTACAAAAGCACCTACAAAAATACACTTACATAATTGTTCGAGTTGGGAGCTGCTCGTAAGTAGAGGTACCACTGTAGTACATACCTTTATTGAAGACTAATGCTAGCTTCTGGAATATAGGGAGGAGGAAAGAGGGAGGAGTTATTGTTTGGAAGGGAAATCCCCCTCCATAAGGACTTCAGGTAGCAAAGCCCTCTCTGGGGTTACTTCCCTTCTTTGTCTTTTAATGCCACAAGGACCAGCTTGAGTCACTGGACCCCTGTCGCTACAACATATCTGTCCAGAGTGCTCTGTTTCTTGCGTCTCTTCATGATTTCCCTGAAGTGGGACAAGGTTTTGTCAGTATACATGTTGCAGATGTGGCTTGTTTCAGTTTGGTCAGGGTGGTATTTCTCGACAAATCTTTACACCTCATTCCGCTTTGCACAAATGTCCTTAATCACTGAAGAAGGCACCTCCTTCACTCCCTCTTCCTCCTCCTTTTCTGAAGGAAGTTCCTCAACTGTGGTCTGATGCTGTTGCAGATGAAGCTCTTCCAGCTCTTCAGTGGTTAGCTCTTCCCTGTGGTCCTCCACCAACTCTTCCACATCCTCGCCACTCTCCTCCAACCCCAGGGACTTCCCCAATGACACAATAGTCCACAACAGGCAGAGGGTCGGCAGGGTCAGCCTCAAACCCTTCAAAATCCCTCTCTTGGACACAATCTGGCCACAATTTTCTCCAAGCAAAGTTCAATGTCCTGGAAGGTGACTCCCTCCTAAGCCTTACCTATAAGGAGGATAGTGAAGTGATTCCTCCAGAACTCTTAGGGTCAACTGAGTGTCCGAGGTCACTTCAAAGCACTTTTGAAACACTACTTTGGTGTGCAGTTTTTTGAAGTTAGAAATGACCTGCTGGTCCATGGGCTGGAGGAGAGGAGTGGTGTTAGGAGGCAAGAACTTCACTGTGATGAAACTGAAGTCCCTAAACACTTGGTCTTCCAAGTATGGAGGATGTGCAGGAGCATTGTCTAGTAACAGTAGGCAATTGAATGGCAATTTATGTTCCAGGAGGTATTTTTTCACACTTTCTAAACACATCATTAACCCACTCTATGAAAATTTGCCTTGTGACCCATGCCTTATTATTAGCTTTCCACATCACACACAATCTATTCTTGATGACATTGTTTTTCCTGAAAACACTGGGATTTTCAGAGTGATACACCAGTAAAGGCTTCACTTTGAAATCCCCACTAGCATTACCACACAACAAGAGAGTTAGCCAGTCTTTCATAGGCTTGTGTCCTGGCAGTGCCTTTTCCTCCTCCGTGATGTAGGTCCTGTTTGGCATTTTCTTCCAAAACAGGCCTGTTTCGTCACAATTGAACACTTGTTGGGGTTCAAATTTTTCAGCCTCTACATAGTCTTTGAATTCCCACACAAATTTTTCAGCTGCATGTTTGTCTGAACTGGCACCCTCACCATGCCTTACAACACTGTGTATGCTACTACGCTTCTTAAATCTCTCAAACCAGCCTTTGCTGGCCCTAAATTCACTACCAGCAGCACTTGTTCCAGGAGTTTTCTTAACAAGATCCTCGTGCAACTGCTTTGCCTTCCCACAAATAATCGACTCCACAACACTGTCACCCACTAATTGTTTTTCCTTAATCCACAATAACAATAACTTCTCCATATCTTCCTTTATTGGTGACCTTTGTTTTATAAGCACATTTACTCCTTTGGCAACATTAGTGTCCTTGATTTGTTCTTTCTTTGCCAGGATGGATGTAATAGTTTTGTTTTTCCCATACATCCTGGCAAGTTCCAGCACCTGCATACCACTCATATTTTTCAATCACTTATTTCTTAAATTCCATCGTGTTTCTCACTTTCTTTACCACAGGAATTTTACTAGGAACGTTCTTGGGAGCCACTAAAAAACAATGGAAAGCAAGCAAAATGTTTGGATGAATGAGCAGGAACTTCCTCACGCGCCGAGACACACAGCCAAACTGACACGCAAAGCGGCTGGGCCGGCGGGTTGATGCATCCCATACGGCCGATAAGCGAAAAGCAGATAAGCGGAAGCCGAAAAACCGGCCTATAAGCGAGTTGGCCGATGACAGGAACGGCCGATAATTATTATAATAAAAAAGAAGTGCTAAACCACAGGAGTCATACAGCGCAGCAGGGTAGGGCAGGATGCAGGGAGATTATTATTATTATAATCAAAAGAAGCGCTAAACCACAGGGGTTATACAGCGCGGCTGGTCAGGACAGGATGCAGGGAGAATGGATTGTAAGAGGGAGATGAATGATTAGTAGGGTATGGAGTGCAGCAGGACAGTGGATAGTGCAGGGATAGAGGGTAGCAAGAGATCGAGGTAGAAGGGACTGAGGGAGGTGCTAGAGGTATAATCTTCAGAGTTTGTGTAGTAAGTCAGTTTCTGTCAAAAAGTCAATGAGAGAGTTAGGATTAAAGGAGGGTCCATCAGCAAGAAGGGAAGGCAAAGAAAGGGCAGCAGAGCGAAGACGACATTGGAGGTAAATTCTGCGTGCTCGTTGATAGAGTGGGCAGTCCAACAGAATATGGCGAACAGATACTGGAACCTGACAATGCTCACAGAGAGGGACAGGGAGCCTCTCCATGAGAAACCCATGAGTAAGACGAGTGTGGCCGATGCGAAGATGGGAGAGTGTAGTCTCCCAACCTCGACATTGGTGACAGGAAGAAGGCCAGAAACCTGTACTCGGTTTAATAGAATGAAGTTTGTTATTTAGCAGGTCAGACCAGCGTTGTTGCCAACGGGTGCGAAGGTGGGTAGCAATGACTGCAAAATAATCCGTGAATGGAACACCTCTATATGAAACTGGAAGGTCATGTACTGCTGACCGCGCAGCAGTGTCTGCCTGTTCATTGCCCTGTACGTCAACATGACCAGGGACCCAGCAAAAAACAATATCTTTGTGTTTGCTAGAGATACGGCGTAACCAAAGTTGGATACGAAGAACTAGGGGGTGAGGTGTATAAAATTTTGGATAGCCTGTAAAGCACTAAGGGAGTCTAAAATGACCACAAATGGTGACACAGGCATAGATGCAATACGGATAATTGCCACAAGAATGGCATACAATTCAACCGTAAATATGCTAGCCGAGGATAACAGATGCCCTCGCATGACGCTGTCCGGAGACACTGCTGCGAATCAGATGCCGTCTGATGACTTAGAACCATCGGTGTACACTGCGATGGCATGGGAATGAGAACGGAAGTTGTCAAGAAAAAGAGAGCGAGAAGCCGCCATAGGTAGTTGGGCTTTCGCGCAAGGCAGAGGAAAAGAACAGACACGAACAGCAGGAACTTCCCAAGGGGGTAGGAGAAAGGGAGATGCCACATGAACATAGAAAGGTGGTAGCTGAAGGGAAGACAAAAGCGAATGTAGACGAAGAGAAAAGGAACGAAGTAAACAGGGTCAACGAACAAATAAAGAGCGTCTACTAACATCTGTGAGAATCCTATACATGGAAGGATTGTGGAGGTCATGAGAGCGAACATAATAGCAAAGGCAATGTGCATCACGATGATCGGACAAGGATGGAATGTTTGCTTCTACATAGAGGCTCTCAACTGGGGAAGAACGAAATGCACCAAGGCATAAACGCAATCCCTGATGATGGATGGGATTAAGGCTGGAAAGAGTAGCAGGGGAGGCCGCCGAATATATCTGGTCACCATCATCGAGTTTCGATAAAATTAGGGCTGAATGCAGGCGAAGGAGAGTTCTACGATCAACCCCCCATGAAAGATGCGCTAGGGTTTTAAGGAGGTTCAGTTGACTATGACAAGTCACCTTCAGAGAGGTAATGAGGTTTCCATGACAATCGACGGTCAAACAGGAGGCCGAGAAACCTGACTGTATCACGTTCTGGGATACGTGAGCCGTATAGGTACAATGGATGATCAGAGACCACTGAACGTCTAGTAAACGTAATTTGATAAGTTTTGCCACTAGAAAATTTAAACTCGTGAATGGTGGCCCAATCGGAAACCCGGTTGATGGTATGCTGGAGGGAAACTGCAATGAGGTGACAATCAGCACCCGCACAAGCTGTAGCAAAGTCATCAACATAAAGCGATGACCAAATATTGGATGGGAGAACAGATGCCAGATTATTTATAGCAAGGAGAAAATGTGTTGTGCTCAGAACACATCCCTGGGGGACACCTTCAGCTTGGACGAACTCCGGGGAAAGCACATTATTAACCCGGACACGGAAATGTCTTTCAGTTAAGAAGGCCTTAAGGAAAAATATTAGATTGCCACGGAGGCCTAAGGAGTGGGCCTGGGCCAAGATATTATGCCTCCAAGTTGTGTCATAAGCCTTCTCAAGGTCAAAAAAGATGGCGATAACCGAGTGGTTATTAGTAAAGGCATTACGAATACAGTGGATCCCCGGTTTACGTACTGCTCCAAACTCGAACAATTATGTAAGTGAATTTTTGTAAGTGCTTTTGTAAGTGTATTTTTGGGGGTCTAAAAGGACTAATCTAATTTACATTATTCCTTAAGGGAAAAAATTTGTTTGGTAATGGCACTTGAACAGCATTCTGGAATGAATTATGGCCATTAACCGGGGGTCCACTGTATATGTATCCAAGTGTAGTAAGGGGTCAATGGCACAACGGCCCTTACGAAAGCCATATTGACTAGTGGAAAGACTACTGTGCATCTCTAAATAACACATCAAACGTCTATTAACTAGACGTTCCATTACCTTGCAAACTGCACTGGTAAGAGCGATGGGACGGTAGTGGGAGGTATCATGTCCTGTAGTACCCGGTTTACGAAAAGGGAGAACAATGGCAGGCTTCCACAGCTGGGAAATAACTCCTTGCGACCATATAAGATTAAAGAGTCGTAAAAGGACAGCAAGAGCAGACTGATGTAAATGCTGTAGCATACGAATATGTATGCCATCTGGCCCAGCTGCCGATGATCGGCAAGTGGAGAATGTTGCCTCCAGTTCTTGAAGGGTAAAAGGCACATTTTAAGAATCTTCTCTGAGAGAAGAAAAATCTAAGGGCTTTAACTCGCTGGCAGACTTAGAAGAAAGGAATGAGGGGCATAGATGGAGCCCCTGAGAAATGCGGACCAGATGATTACCAATTTCAGTGGCAACGGCAAGAGGGTGTGCTATGTTGACACCGGCAACCTGAACAACAGGAGCCGAGTCGGGGGAGAATTTACCACTCAATTTCTGCACTTTCTTCCAGACTGCACTCATCGAGGAAGCCGAAGTGACGGTGGAAACGTAATCCCGCCAGCAAGTGCGTTTAGCTTCGCGTATGACACGGCGAGCAATTGCTCTCCTTTGCTTAAAATCAAGGAGTCTGTGGTTCTGTTATACTGGTACCTGCCCCACGCAGCGCGTTTCAAACGTACTGCCCGAGCACAAGCAGGAGACCACCAAGGCACACACTTCTGAGAATGCTTACCCGAGGTTTTGGGGATGGAATGTGAAGCTGCAGTTAAGATGGAGGACGAGAAGAGATGTAAAACCTCATTAATGGAGGACGAGGAAGGAGCCTCATGAAAGGCAGTTAGATGTGCGTAAAGGTCCCATTTGCCCGGTCAAATTGCCAGCGTGGGCTACGAGGAGGTGGAGAATACGAATTGGCCATGAGGAATATTGGGAAATGATCGCTGTCATGTAAGTCCGGGAGGACAGACCAGGTGAAGTCAAGGACAGTTGAGGAAGAGCAGATGGAGAGATCGATGCAAGAGAATGAATGAGTTCGAGGATCAAAATGGGTGGGAGTACCTGTATTTAAAACATGGAGGGGGAGAGAAGCAAGAAATGCCTCCAACTGAACGCCACAGGAGTCACAGTGCAACCCCCTAGAGAAAATGGTGCGTGTTAAAATCGCCAAGTAACAGAAGGGGTGGCGGCAAGGAAGAAACCAGAAAATCAACATCTGGGATAGACAATGCCTGAGAAAGGGAGAGATATAAAGAACAGTGTGTATACCACTTATTCAAGTGGATACGGGCTGCAGTGTAATGTAGAGAAGAATGAACATAGAGCTGACGGTATGGAATACCAGTGCGTATAAGAAGAGCACTTTCGTTAAAGGTTCCATCGGAAAAAGGATCCGATGAATATATGTAACAAATCATAGCCTGAAAAGGGACGGATAACAGCGGAATGTAATTTAGGTTCTTGCAAACAGACCCCAACAGGAAAAAACTGGGAGAGCAACACCTGAAGTTGTTACCCCTGAGGCCTCGGATATTCCACTGTAAATATGCCATGATTTATGAAGAGAAAGATACAAGTCGAAGTTAAGAGGTATCTATGGACTAGGGTTAGAAAAGTCCACGTGTGGAGGCAGCGGAAGACTTGTAAGCAGAGGAGTGGGACGCTGTGAAGGAAGGAGGGGTGTTGATGGAGAAGAGAGAGGAGGAGGAACTGGAGGTGGAGCGGTGTCCATCAACGTTCCAGTGTCTGTAATATAGTCTGCGATAGCTTCCAGCATTTCGGAAGACAAAGATGCATGATGTGGGACCACATTAGAGATGGAAGGAGGAGGAGGGTGAGCAACAATCGGGGAGACTATCGACTGTACTAAAGTAGAGGGCGAGGAGATGGAAGAGGGAACTGTTGTAGGGGCTTGGGAGGGGACAGGAGTGGAAGCGACCTGGGGGGGAGGGCAGTCAAGGAAGAAACTTGGGAGGGGACAGGGGATGGAGGTATTGAACGAGGAGGAGGATGAACCTCCACACACATTACAGAACTGGTCGGAGGTGAAGAACCCGGTAATGGGGATTTTTTTGCCGGACTTATGAGAAGAAGAAGGGCAGTGAGGATTAGGTGTTGGACGAGGGCGTGTAGACACAGAACTGTGCGAGTGAGTAGAGGAAGGGGTGAGGACAGTATGGGATGCCAAGGTAGAGATCTCAGACCCAAGAACAGCAAAAGGATTCGAGACAGGGGTAACTGAGGATGGGGCGACCACAGAGGAAGCCGCGGGAGTTGGGACCCCAGAAATGGGGGGACGTTTAGCAATGCGAGAATAGGAAATACGGGGAAGTCTCCCTTGAAGGCGTAGATGAGAGATGGACATAGCATATGAGAAGCCTTCCGCCTCTTTGAGACAACAGATTTCCCGCTCATTTAGGTAAACCTGACAACGGCGAGAGTAAGATGGATGTGCCTCACGACAGTTAAGGCAAGAGGGAGGTAGATTACAAGGACTGGCATGGTCGTCAGCACTACAGACTGGGCATTCAGCCATGGACCTGCAATAATTCGCTGGATGACCAAAACGCCAGCAGTTCACGGCAGTCAAATGTTAAATGAGCTATATTGCAAGGTAATGTCTTCGCTTACGGGCAGGGAGGACAAAAGTGTCAACTTTGAGGATAGGGAGGTCTTGGAGTTCAAGCTGCTCCAGAATGTCATCACCACATGTCTGGAAATTCCAGTGGACAATGGTGTGGGGTAAAATGACAGTACCACTACAAGAATTGAGAGAATGATGATTGTCAATAGTGATAGGAATAGTATCTTTGGTCGTAAGGAGAGAAAGATCGCGAGCTTGGCCAGCATTCTGGACTGTGATGATGCGAGTGCCGCTCTTGAGAGCATGAAATGAGATATCTTTACCAACATGGCGAAGCTGGGTTTATAAAGGCCACTGACCATAAGCCATACATATAGTGGTGGTGGTGGAGGCAGCAGAAGCCACCACCACTATTCACACTGAAACGATATACATAATTTATAAATAAGAAATACTATTTACACTTTATAAATAAGAAATATTTACACTATAAATAAGAAATATTTACACTTACTGTACCTTGGAGGAGATACTGGCATTGGTTTAGGGCAGCGTATGTTGTCAGTGGCCCTATATACCTCCAACGACAACAAAGTTAGTTTCATCTTGTCCTTTTTCTATCGCTTAACTTACTTGCTACACTGTTAATGCTACACTTTATCACTGGCTGGCGCTATATCCTTTATCGCCCATGGTTAATTGCTATGTAGCAGTCGCACTCAAACGACAAGCAAAAAACACAATGAATTATATTGTGAAATTTTTGGATGAGCGCGCAGGGTAATGTTCACTCAAGGATAAACAAAGCCAGACTGACTCATGACAGCTGCACGGGGAGGCGCGGACAGGTCTGGTACGCGGTACGAAACACGGGGCACAGTGCAAAACTCGGGACAAAATTTAGCTGAAAAAACAGTTATAAACGCGAAAAGTATGATACTCAGGGTTCCACTATATTTCTTACTGCAAGGCATGGTGAATAAGGCGTACTGAAATGGCATTCCTACAATGCACCACTGGCTCCCCGATTTTTTTTATACTGTGCACACTGAGCATGCAGACCCATTCTCTCACATGCAGGCCTACCAGCTTTCTCCTGCTAGATTTGAAGCTGCTAGAATTTTGGCTTAGTACTATGGCGCCAACACTGGCTTGCAAGCCATAGTACTACGACATCAACAGTGAAAGGGTTAATAGCTATGTACCAAATTTACATAGAAAGACTTTCTTTGGCCCAGCCATACGGTACCACACACACACACACACACACACACACACACACACACACACACACTGATTACAGGATAAAATTATTGGCTATTAGGCCAAAATCACTGGGCCCCAGCCATAGGGCCATTACTGGTGTCCCATGTCTACATAATTTACTCTTCTCTGGGAGCCAGTGAATGGGCCATCATCAGACTAAGAGCCAAGGTGACTCTTGTGGGTGGCATCCAGGGAAAAGACTTGAGTACTCCAACAGAATAAGCCACACTGCTCATCATTCTTGGATTATCCTGAGTTATTAACACTTCAAGGTTAATAATCAGAATTAAGTCTTCTTATTAAGAGTCATGGTGACTCGACAGAATTTTGGTACAAATTTTGTGTATTATGATTGGAGTGCTTCATTTTCTCAGTAGTGCAATTTTTTTTTACTATTACTAATGCAGTTTTCTAACCATTAGATGACACTCGTCTGTAAAATGTTGATATAAAGCCTCCTGCTCGTAGTAATGTGTATGCCCCTGCACACAGCTGTTTAACAAAGTAGGCTTACTTATACAGTGGACCCTCGGTTAACGAATACCCCGGAAATCGTGCAATTATGTAAGTATAATTTTGTAAGTTCTTGTGGAAGTGTATTTTTGGGGGTCTGAAATAGACAAACCTACGTGAAATTTTTCCTTAAGGGAGTAAATTCGTTCGGTAATGGCACTTGAGCAGACTTCAGGAGTGAAGTTTTTACGAAACTCGGGGGTCCACTGTATATGAATGTGTCTGTGCATGCATTGTGCCACTAATGCTCAGTTGTGTGTTATACACCAGTTAATATGAACATTTTAAGTCTTGTGTGAGTAACTTGAGTTAAAATATAAAAATGACATCTTTAATACATATGGAAAATATTTTTCTAAAGCCCATACTATGTACAGCATTTTGGGGAAGTTTTCAAGATCATTAGTACACTTACATAAATGTTAGTGTTTGGAGCCGGCCGTTAACCGGGGGTCCACTGTATTCTATTAATTGTAGCAATGCAATTAATTGAGTGAGATAACAATTTAAAACAATTAGTTGCATTGCAATTACAGTTTATGTGGTCATTATAATGTAAATGTGTAGTAACAGTTAGCTCAGTATGTATTATTCATAACAGGTTTTTACATTTAAGTGATTAATCAGGTTTATACATTTAAGTGATTAATCAACTTTGTTGGGAATATTTGATATTGTGCACTTAGGTTTGGGTGAGAAGGTGGTTTTTTAACATCGTTTTGAATTGGAGTACAGGCAGGGTTTCTTTGGCAATCACAGGTAATGAATTCCAAATTTTCGGGCCTTTTATATGCATGAGTTTTTTCATAGTCATACCTAAAGTCATACCTTAGTAACAGAAGCCAATACATGTACGCAAATGGAGCTAACTCTTCCACACAACAAATTACAGTCGGTGTTTCACAAGGAAGTGTCCAAGGACCACTCCTCTTCCTCATTTACATCAGTGACCTACCAAATGCATCACAACTACTCAAACCCATAATTTTTGCAGATGACACTACATATGTCTTCTCTCACCCAAACCCAGTCATACTAGCCAACACTGTTAATGCTGAACTACAGAAAATATCTACCTAGATGACAACTAATAAGCTTACTCTCAATACTGACAAAACCTATTTCATTCAGTTTGGAAACAGAGCTACAAATGTTCCACTTAACATAATGCTCAATGGATCACCCATCACAAGACTCACAGAGGGAAAATTCCTAGGAATCCACCTTGACAGTAGCCTCAAATTCCAAGCACACATACAACAAATTTCCAAGAAAATCTCAGACAGTAGGCATACTACCAAAGATACATACGCTATGTGCCTCAATCAGCTCTCCTTGCACTGTATCATTCACTCATCTACCCTTATCTCACCTATGGAATTTGTGAATGGGGATCAACAACATTAAATCACCTTAGACCACTCATAACCCAGCAAAAGGCTGCAGTCAGAATGATAAATTCCCACTCTAGACAGCATACTCCACCAATATTCAAAAGTCTAGAACTACTCACTGTAAAGAACATTCACACTTATTCTTGTGCCTACTACATACATAGAACTCTACACTCAAATATAAACCCCATGACCATAACACAAGACACAGATCACTTTTTGATATACCCCGTGTCCATATCACCCTGTGTAAAAATTCTATGCATATAAAGGGCCCCAAAATCTGGAATTCATTACCAGCAAATACTAAAATAACCTGGTCTGAACATCAATTTAAGACTTCTCAAAAACCACCTACTCACCCTAAACTAAATATTCATACTGTAAACTACTTTCAGCAACGTTCAGTATTATTTTCCCATAATATAATTTCATTATTTGCTCTTGATATAATTCATCCTACAAAACACTTTCATCTTGTCACAATGTAATATCCTCAGATTGTAATTTGAGTACACTTATCTGCCTTAAGCATAAGCTAATGTTAAACTATAACAAACTTAATAAATTTCTCTAGTATTAAGTAGTCTATAAGCCGTTAGATTTAGTCTGCCCATAATGCCATGGCATGATAGTGGCTCTCTTTGCACTTCAATTCATAACTGTAATTACAAAATCTCAATGTAAACTTGCAATGAAATAATTATTATATTATTATTATTATTATTATATTATTTTTTTTTATAAACACATCGGCCTATTCCCACCAAGGCAGGGTGGCCTGAAAAAGAAAAACTTTCATCATCATTCACTCCATCACTGTCTTGCCAGAGGGGTGCTTTACACTACAGTTATAAAACTGCAACATTAACACCCCTCCTTCAGAGTGCAGACACTGTACTTCCCATCTCCATATTATTATATTATCTTTATCCCATCAATCCCAGCTGCTTTACCCCCTTTCATTTTACTCACTGCCTGAAAAGAATTCTGAGACTTGTCAGATTGGTTGGTACATGAGAATCCTAAGTGCACTATACTATAAGTGTGTCATGGGGGGCAAAATATGATTACAAAACTGTTAGGCTTCTTAATCGACATTGAACCTACTACTGCATAGTAAAAAAATTAGTAAAATTAATTTTTTGACTTTTTTAAAATTGCTTGTGAATACTGTAACAGCTTTGAAACAAAAAAAGTAAATCCTGTTAATGGTATAATGATTCTCATGCAGTGCTCACTTAAATTGTTACTTGCTGTTGAAGATTTTTTTAAACTGCCATAAAAAAAATAAATATGGTAACGTATAGAATTGGAAATAAAATTAAATGTTGCAGGAAATGTTACATTATGGTGTTTTCATGAAACTTGCAGAACATTGTCTACACAATGTTTCTAGCCATTTTTGTCATGCTTGAATCTGGCAGATTACCCAGTTCTGCAAATAAGCAGCTGGGTCCATCATGATATGCAGAGCTAGTTCACAAATAATGAAGGGTCTGGTTGCCTGATCGTGCAGCAGCCATGTGACCAGCTAGTTAACCCTGGACATTAAATAAAATAATAGATTATTTGTGGTTGAATATATAATTGTATAGGTTTATATAATCCACTCAACCTTAAGTAAAAATTGTTTTTTCTATGTGCAAAAAAAAAAGTTGAGAAATTGACACCAGGGAATGTGTAAAAGTCAAAGGTTATAAAATGAAGTGTGCTACAGTATTAAAAAAAAATTATGCATACAGTGGTCCCTCGGTTTTCGTGCATCTCCAAACTCGAACATTTATGTAAGTGTATTTTCGTAAGTGCTGTTGCAAGTGTATTTTTGGGGGTCTGAAATAGATTAACCTATGTGACATTATTTCTTAAGGAAGTAAATTCGTTCGGTAATGGCACTTGAGCAGCATTCTGGAATGAATTTTCGGCGAAAACCGAGGGACCACTGTATAGTGTTTGAATGCTACCAGGTATTTAGGTATGGTATGCTTTAGAATTAAGAATGGTAAGGAAATGTTATAAAGTTATGCAACTACAGTTTCACATTACACATGCATCCTGTGTGACTTGCATTTAAGTTTAACGTTTGCTCAAATGTCTAAATAATTCTTAATAATACAATATATAAACCTCTGTAGTGTCATTTTGTTTCATTGCTCCTATTTTTTTTTTATTTTTGCATGAATACTTTTGTAATTCAAAATTCACTATTTTTACTTAATAATTTTGAATTTAAGCCTTAACCCTTTGGGGGTCCACAGGCCCTCTCCCAAACTCGTTCTCAGGGTCGAAATTTTTTTGGAAAAAAAAAATTATTTTTTCTTATGAAATGATAGAGAATCTTTTTCCGATCATAATGACACTAAAAGTATGAAAATTGATTGGAAACTTACGGAATTATGCTCTCGCAAAGTTATCGGTCTCGACGATGTTTACGCATCGGCGATTTCGCCCACTTCGAGCCCTATTTTTGGCCAATTCCAATACAGTCATCCCTTGGTTTTCTCTTGTCCCAGTTTTCGCCGATTTTGGTTTTCGCCGACTTTTTTCAGGGAAAATTTGTCTTAGTTTTCGCCGATTGTTTTAGTTTTCGCCGACCGTATGGGACCTGTCCACCAGTGCCGCGCACATACAAAGGCCGTAGGCCCGCCACCCACGCACATTGTCACGCAGTCTAGCATTGTTTACGCTTGAGTGAACATCACCCCAGGAGTTTATACAAAACATTTATTAACAATTCATTGTTTTTGGGCCTTGATTATTGTGTGTGACTACTAAATAAGCTACCATGGGCCCAAAGAAAGCTCCTAAAGCCACTTCTTTGGTAAAGAAAGTGAGAAACACTGTAGAAATGAAGAAATAATAGAAAAATATGATAGTGAAAGTGAGAAACACGATGGAGTTTAAGAGTGTAGCAGGCATGCAGGGAGTGTAGCATGCATGCAGGGAGTGTAGCAGGTATGCAGGGAGTGTAGCATGTATGCAGGGAGTGTAGCATGTATGCAGGGAGTGTACAGTATGCAGGGAGTGTACAGATGCAGGAGTGTAGCATGCATGCAGGGAGTGTAGCAGCATGCAGGGAGTGTAGCAGGCATGCAGGGAGTGTAGCAGATGCAGGGAGTGTAGCATGTATGCAGGGATGTACAGTATGCAGGAGTGTACGCATGCAGGAGTGTAGCAGCATGCAGGGAGTGTATGCATGCGGGAGTGTAGCATGCATGCAGGGAGTGTAGCATGCATGCAGGGAGTGTAGCATGCATGCAGGGAGTGTAGCAGGCATGCAGGGAGTGTAGGCATGCAGGAGTGTAGCATGCATGCAGGGAGTGTAGCAGCATGCAGGGAGTGTAGCATGCATGCAGGGAGTGTAGCATGCATGCAGGGAGTGTAGCATGCATGCAGGGAGTGTACAGGATGCAGGAGTGTAGCATGTGCAGGGAGTGTAACATGCATGCAGGGAGTGTAGCATGTATGCAGGGAGTGTAACATGTATGCAGGAGTGTAGCATGTATGCAGGGAGTGTAACAGGTATGCAGGGAGTGTAGCATGTATGCAGGGAGTGTAACAGGTATGCAGGGAGTGTAGCATGTATGCAGGGAGTGTAACAGGTATGCAGGGAGTGTAGCATGTATGAGGAGTGTAACAGGTATGCAGGAGTGTAGCAGTGCAGGAGTGTAGCATGTATGTAGGGAGTGTAGCTGAGCAGGGAGGAGTGTAGCAGGCAGGGAGGGAGTGTAGCAGGCAGGGAGGGAGTGTAGCAGGCATGCAGGGAAGTGACCCTGGATAAGGACTTGGTACCTAGAGTCCTTATGGAGGATTCCCTTCAAAATTAGGGTCTCTTCCCTCTCCCATCTTCCCTCTCTCCCATCCAGCAACATCAGTCTTCAATAAAGGTAAGTGCCACATTCAGTTCATTCATTTGTGCATGTAAATCTATCTTTAAGGCCCCCAAATTTTTTTTCCAAACTTCTGGGTTTCTGAAACGGATTAATTGAATTTCCATTATTTCTTATGGGGAAAATAGTTTTGGTTTTCGCCGATTTTGGTTTTAGCCGATCCATCTGGAACGGATTAAAACCGAAAACCGAGGGATGACTGTATTCCAGTCTACTAAAATCATAGCTATTTCGCTAGAACTCCATTTCTTCTATCGATTGAGTACAAGAAACCCCCCATTTACCAATTTCAACAACCCAAAAAAGTGGTCAGAAATTTGCAATTTGGCCAATTTCACACAAATTTCAAACGATGCCAATTTCAAAATGGGGTCCAGAATAAGCAAGGCAGACATTCCTGGCACTAAAATAACATCTTCTCTGTTTATTAGTCACGTCTCTAGGCCCCTCTTACATTACTTTTGCTTTCCATTTTGAATTTTTATTCTCAAAAAATAGAAGATTTACTATTATGTATACAACTGCATCATTGTAAAACCGGTATAAATAATATCACCGCACTTGTGAAAGAATATTAGACTCACCAGTTGACGTGTATTGGACACGTGGCGTGATTTGTTTACTCTTGAACATCGGCAAAAATTGAACATTTTCGCTACTTTGAGCTCAATTTCAAGGTACCTGTCATCGTAAAACCAATCAAAATCATCTCGATTTCTGTAGTATATCTTCCATTCTATCAAATGAGACCAAGAAAACGAGAATACATCAATAAATACCATACGAAAATAGACTGCAAAGTCACTGTTTTAAACGAAAAATACGGTCGGAGTTTTTTTTTTTCTCATTATGCAGTGTGTGCTGCAGGAATTTTTTTATACTGCGCATACTGACCACACAGACCCATTCTTTCATATGTAGGCCTACCAGCCATTTCCCGCTTAATTTGAGGCCGCTAGAATTTACGCGTACTAGTACAGCACTGACCCTGGCGCATAAAACGTACTAGTACGGCACCGACCCCCAAAGGGTTAAACTGGTAAGAACATATATAGTACATGAAAATCACATTGTTATTATGTTTCTCAGGGTGTGACATTAGTCCCTTGTAGAATTATTTTTAAACCACATGCAGCGACAGTTTTATTACACCAACTTTGATTATATTTCCCCTTTAGTACTCCCCACTACCCTTACTGACTCTACCTTTTGCATACTCCTAACCCTTGCTGGTCTCTGGTCTTCTCATATTTCATCTTAGCACATCCTGCCCTGCAGTGCTGTCTGACCCTTGTGGGTTTAACTCTAGTTTTGATTGTAATAATAATTTAAACCACACAGTGTGACACAAAAAGCACAGGTTCATTGTATTTAACCCCTCAAGGAAGGGGCTCTTGACCTAGGGAATTGGATCTGTGCTCCGGTTCCCTGAATTAAGCCTGAATACCTTCCACATCCCTCACACAGGTGCTTCATAATCCTATGGGTTTAGCGCTCCCCCTTGATTATAATAATACTCATTGTATTCAACGTCTGGTACCAAGGTGGATAAACAAGGTAATTTTAGTGATCTTATGAGTCGAAAGGATTTTCAGGTATAGTAGCATCAGTAGCAGTGATGCAAGATGCAATTCAAATGTTTATTTCTCTGCAAAGATTACAATGTATGGTTTACATATTATAACAACAATTACAAAGATGGCAACTAGCATGCCTAGGCATTTCGGGCAGACTAATAATAATTCTTACTATATACAGTGGACCCCCGGATTACGTCATTTTTTCGTTCAAGAATGCTGTTCAAGTGCCATTACTGAACGAATTTATTCCCATAAGGAATAATGTAAATTAGATTAGTCCTTTTAGACCCCCAAAATTACACTTACAAAAGCACTTACAAAAATAAACTTACATAAAAAGGGCGAGTTTGGAGACTATCGTAAACCGGGGGTCCACTGTATTACAGATTACAAGCTATAAATTACAAATTATTAAATAGATTTACAATAGAGGTAGTTCAGAATAGACCCCCGGATTTCGTACTGCTCCCAACTCGAACGATTATATAAGTGTATTTTTGTAAGTATATTTTTGGGGTCTAAAGGGACTAATCTAATTTACATTATTCCTTATGGGAATAAATTCGTTCGGTAACAGCACTCGAACAGAATTCTGGAACAAATTATGGCCGATAACCGGGGGTCCACTGTATTTAAGAATATAACAATTTGTAAAATTAGTAATGAGAATGATTTTGTCTTGGCATGATACACAGTTTCTATTAAAGCTCCTATATTGGAGTATCTCAGGCAAACTTAGGACTAGCTCGAGATTTATTAGGCAATAGCTACATTTGGAATTTTATGTTTACAGTCATTTGGGTCAGTGTAGGTATAAATGAGGATGATGTGTGTGTGCGCATGAATAGGTGGTTTTCATGTAGTTAGTTGATGGTGGGGTGTGTTAGGGAGGTAAGATGTTTTTTGACAGTAAGTTTTGAAAATGGTGGCTGAGTCTGCAGTTCTGGAGTTTTCATGTAGGGAGTTCCAGATTTTAGGTCCTTTAATGTACATTGAACGTTTGTATAGATTTAGCCGGACACGGGGAATATCAGAGATTTTTGTGTCTGGTATTGTGCCTATGGGTCCTGTCACAACTATCAAGAAATCATTTTAGTTCAGGGTTAATATTGGAATTTATGGTTCTGTAAATGTAGGTTGCACAGTAGTAAGTGTGGATTCTCTGAACAGTGAGTAAGTTTAGGTCTTTGAAGAGTGGGGGGTGTGTTGCCTGGGATTGGATTGCGTGATAATTGTTACTGCCTCTTTTTGTTGGGTTATTATTGGTTTTAGGTGGGTTGCTGCTGTTGATCCCCAAGCACAAATGGCATAGGTGAGGTAGGGATAGATGAGTGAATAGTATAGTTTGAGTAGGGCTGATTGCAGTACTTAGTAACGCATCTTAGAGAGGATCCCTACCATTTTGGATACTTTATTTGCTATGTGTTGGATATAGGTGCTGAAATTCAGGTTGCTGTCAAGGTGTAGGCCCAGGAATTTGCCCTCATTATGTTGGATGATGACAAACAGACTTACTCTCAATATAGACAAAACCTACTTCATGCAATTTGGAAAAAGGGCCTCAAATGTACAGCTTAACATAATGATAAATGGATCGCCCATTTCTAGACTCACCGAAGGTAAATTTCTAGGACTCCACCTTGACAGCAGTCTCAAATTCCAGATGCACATACGGCAAATTTCTAAGAAAGTGTCTTAAGACAGTAGGCATTCTGTCGAAGATATGGTACTATGTACCTCAATCAGCTCTCCTTGCTCTGTACCACTCCCTCATTTACCCCTATCTCACCTATGGAGTCTGTGCATGGGGCTCAACTACAGTAAATCACCTCAGACCCTTAATAACCCAACAAAAAACAGTAGTCCGATTGATAACAAATTCCAACTCGAGACAGCATACTCCGCCACTATTCAAGAGTCTTAACTTACTCAATATACAGAACACCCACACTTTTTA
Source organism: Cherax destructor (assembly GCA_009830355.1). Classification (NCBI taxonomy): domain Eukaryota; kingdom Metazoa; phylum Arthropoda; class Malacostraca; order Decapoda; family Parastacidae; genus Cherax; species Cherax destructor. The sequence goes on from WNWK01012085.1 coordinate 49,960, forward strand.
TTGTGCTTACTACTTACATAGGACACTGCACTCTAATATAAACCCTCCGCTTAAACTCCTCCTTGACAGCTGCAACAGAACACACAACCATAATACATACAAGACACTGATCACTCTTTGATATACCTTGTATACACCAAGGCAGGGTGGCCCGAAAAAGAAAAACTTTCATTATCATTCACTCCATCACTGTCTTGCCAGAGAGGTGCTTTACACTACAGTTATAAAACAGCAACATTAACACCCCTCCTTCATAGTGCAGACACTGTACTTCCCATCTCCAGGACTCAAGTCCGGCCTGCTGGTTTCCATGAATCCCTTCATAAATGTTACTTTGCTCACACTCCAACAGCACGTCAAGTATTAAAAACCATTTGTCTCTATTCACTCCTATCAAATACGCTCACACATGCTTGCTGGAAGTCCAAGCCCCTCGCACACAAAACCTCCTTTACCCCCTCCCTCCAACCTTTCCTAGGCTGACCCCTACCCTGCCTTCCCTCCACTACAGATTTATACACTCTCGAAGTCATTCTGTCTCGTTCCATTCTCTCTACATGTCCGACCCACCTCAACAACCCCTCCTCAGCTCTCTGGATAATAGTTTTGGTAATCCTGCACCTCCTCCTAATTTCCAAACTCCGAATTCTCTGCATTATATTCACACCACACATTGACCTCAGACATGACATCTCCACTGCCTCCAGCCTTCTCCTCGTTGCAACATTCATCACCCATGCTTCACACCCATATAAGAGTGTTGGTATAACTATACTCTCATACATTCCCCTCTTTACTTCCATGGACAAAGTTCTTTGTCTCCACAGACTCCGAAGTGCTCCACTCACCCTTTTCCCCTCATCAATTCTATGAATCAATTCTATGATTCACATCATCCTTCATAGACCCATCTGCTGACATGTCCACTCCCAAATACAGTGGTACCTCGAGTTACGATATTTTTTCGTTCGAGAATGCTGTTCAAGTGCCATTACCAAACGAATTTATGCCCATAAGGAATAATGTAAAATAGACTAGTCCTTTTACACCCCCAAAAATATACCTACAAAAGCATTTAAAAAAATAAACTTACATAAAAGGGCGATTTTGGGGACCATCGTAACTCGAGGTACCACTGTATCTGAATACATTCACCACCTCCATACTCTCTCCCTCCAATCTGATATCCAATCTTTCGTCACCTAATCTTTTTGTTATCCTCATCACCTTACTCTTTCCTATATTCACTTTCAATTTTCTTCTTTTACACACCCTACCAAATTCATCCACCAACCTCTGCAACTTCTCTTCAGAATCTCCCAAAAGCACAGTGTCATCAGCAAAAAGCAACTGTGACAACTCCCACTTTGTATTTGATTCTTTATCTTTTAACCCCACACCTCTTGCCAAGACCCTCGCATTCACTTCTCTTACAACCCCATCTATAAATATATTGAACATCCACCGTGACATCACACATCCTTGTCTAAGGCCCACTTTTACTGGGAAATAGTCTCCCTCCCTCCTACACACTCTAACCTGAGCCTCACTATCCTCATAAAAACTCTTCACTGCTTTTAGTAACCTACCTCCTATTCCATACACCTGCAACATCTGCCACATTGCCCCCTATCCACCCTATCATACGCCTTTTCCAAATCCATAAATGCCACAAAAACCTCTTTACCCTTATCCAAATACTGTTCACCTATATGTTTCACTGTAAACACTTGGTCTACACACCCCCTACCTTTCCTAAAGCCCCCTTGTTCATCTGCTATCCTGCTCTCTGTCTTACTCTTAATTCTTTCAATAATAACTCTACCATATACTTACCAGGTACACTCAACAGACTTATTCCCCTATAATTTTTGCACTCTCTTTTGTCCCCTTTGCCTTTATACAAAGGAACAATACACGCTTTCTGCCAATCCCTAGGTACCTTACCCTCTTCCATACATTTATTAAATAATAGCACCAACCACTCCAAAACTATATCCCCACCTGCTTTTAACATTTCTATCTTTATCCCATCAATCCCAGCTGCCTTACCCCCTTTCATTCTACCCACTGCCTCATGAACTTTTCCCACACTCACAACTGGCTCTTCCACACTCCTACAAAATGTTATTCCTCCTTGCCCTATACACGAAATCACAGCTTTCCTGTCTTCATCAACATTTAACAACTCCTCAAAATATTCCCTCCATCTTCCCAATACCTCTAACTCTCCATTTAATAACTCTCCTCTCCTATTTTTAACTGTCAAATCCATTGGTCCCTAGGCTTCCTCAACTTATTAATCTCACTCCAAAACTTTTTCTTATTTTCAACAAAATTTGTTGATTTCTAAGTACGGCCTTAAATTGATTTGCAACCAGGGGCCCTTTAGTGTGTTCTGGCATTGAATTCCAGATCTTCGGGCCCTTTATGTGCATAACATTTTTGCACAGGGAGAGATGGACATGAGGGATATCGAAGAGTGATTTGTGCCTTGTGTTATGCCTGTGTGTTCTGTTGTAGTTATCAAGGAGGAGTTTGAGAGGAGGGTTAATATTTGAGTATAATGTGTGTGTGTAGTAGGCACAATAATAAGTGTGGATGTTTTGTATATTAAGCAAGTTAAGGCTCTTTAAAAGCAGTGAAGTGTGCTGTCTAGTGCAGGAGTTGGTGAGGCTAGGAAAGAGTTTAATCTCTTCTGGATTAATTTTTCAGAGATTTTGGATGTTAAGATGCTAAAAAAATTAAAGAATTCATTTTTAACCCGTAAACTGTTCAAACGTAGATCTTTTTTTTCTACACGTTATAAGAAAAAAAATGTTAGGATCAGTACTTACCGAGATATAAGCTCGCGAAGTTGGCGCTGGATGCTCACCTGACGGCAACATGGAGTCCTTCCGCTTGCAGAAGTGTTGCCGATATACCTTTTTTTCTCATTTTTATATTACAGTGGACCCCCGGATTACGTCATTATTTCGTTCCAGAATGCTGTTCAAGTGCCATTACCAAACGAATTTGTTCGCATAAGGAATAATGTAAATTAGATTAGTCCTTTTAGACCCCCAAAAATACACTTACAAAAGCACTTACAAAAATACACTTACATAATTGTTCGAGTTTGGAGCAGTACGTAATCCAGGGGTCCACTGTATTTATATATTTTTATACAATTTAGAGTAGTTCTTGTGATTTCATAGGCAATCTTTGTTCTGACACTAATATTAGGTACTGAAATTGTACTCAAATAGTTACAAACACACAGACAGGTGAACATTTTCACCTGCCTTGGTCATTTACTATTGTCTAGAAATATATACAAAGTATTTATAGGTCCCAGCAATGTTTTAGACATGCTGGAGTATATATGAAACTCCTTGTAGCATGGTGAAAGACTGGGTGTCACTAAACTGCTGACAGTGCAGCAGTGGTTTGACACTTGATGATCGTGCATTGCTGCAGGGAACCCCTTGTTCTGTTTGTTTTCACTGTTACACATAAACATGTCTGTCTGTCTAGCTCTGTCTGCTTATCTGTCTGCCTGTGTGTGGGTGTGTGTGTCTTTCTGTCTGCCTGTGTGTGTGTGTGTGTGTCTTTCTGTCTGCCTGTGTGTGTCTTGTCTTTCTGTCTGCCTCTGTGTGTCTTGTCTTTCTGTCTGCCTCTGTGTGTCTTGTCTTTCTGTCTGCCTCTGTGTGTCTGTCTTTCTGTCTGCCTCTGTATGTCTGTCTTTCTGTCTGCTTGTCTCTCTGTCTCAGAGAGCGGCTCATAAACCAACAGTTATTACACAGGATGCAGTCACGTCTGATTCCTGATAAGTGAACATGGTATTACTGTGAGATGGCCACATCCATCTCACAGCCACTTTGGATCAACATCACTTTCCTCTTAAAAGGGAGTGTTAATATGACATGACATCAGTGAATCCATGGTGCTAGCCATGCTATTTGCTCTAGCTGGTGCTCAATTGAACTGGTGCTCCCACAAGGTACTAAGTGGTCCCAGATTTTTTTTAATTCTGCGCACACTGAGTGCACAGACCCATTCTCTCATGTCTAGGCGACTCAGGCCTATCGCACCAAATTTGAATGCATGAAAAATAAAACATTGATCTACATTTGGATTGCTACAAGAGTGAACGTAGATCTACGTTTGCACAGTTTAAGGGTTAAAATCATGCGATTTTCAGTATATATGTATATGAAGTTTCTTGAACTTTCATGCTCTCTAGTCAATATAATAGAATAAGCCATTAATTTAATAAAAAAAGTATTTGCATCTGGGGGGTGATGGGCTTGAAGCTTATTGGCTACCCTTCCCTTGTGGTAGTGCCATTGATGTATATGGACCATTTACTGACACTGTTCTCTGATTTTACATTCATGGGATGGGGCCTTTAGGAATGTAAACTTCATGAATTTAGAGGCTACATTGCATCGCCTTTGATATCCTTTATGCTGTCAGTTTCAGATATCTAACTCATTTAACTTTTTCGACTTTTATACTATTGGATAAAATAGCAGTGATGTATCAGATTGATTAAATCATGAAACTCCTATGAACCCTTCCTTCTGATTTTTTATCTTGACATCAGGGACTGATTTGATCTAAGGTTGGAGGGTGTTTTTGGATAATTTAACCTCTTAGAAATAAAGTTAATCTTTTTTGTGTGTGTTTTGAGAATATTATGAAGGCTGGTAACCACATTACAGTGTAAATACAGCTGCCTTATTTATATATAGTATTTGCTTTTGTATCTTTTGTAATTAAATTCAGTGTCTACTTATGTGGAGCAGTATCTCCTCAGTGCTGAATTAATGTTTTAACCAATTTGTTAAATATTTAACAGTTCTGTTTAAGGAAACTAAATTGATTTATAATGACTTACATTATTTTCTTTCTACATTACTTCTGACATATTTTTATCTTTTTTTTTTTATTGCAGGGCTCTTTTTGGTTATGAAGGACAAAGCAATGTTTTGAAGGTGGTGGGAACAGGAGGTAAGATTACTCTTTATTACCAGTTTACAATATAGTCTTACACTCTCACTCACTCTCACACAGGCATGAGGCAATTCCTGTATAAGGTGCAATGGGGAAGATAACTAGAGAGGAGGACAGTAAATGAAATGATGTAACACATGGCCACAATGTCAGCAGTGTTACTGAATACTTGTGTAGTATACTTAGATAATCCCAGCTATGTTATAGATAGGCTCCTTAGCTAGCTGTGATGTCACGGTTCACACTCATGTGAGCGGTTGGCCGCAGGCCTCCCACTCACTTCCCACTAGCCATAGACTAGACAAGGCAGGCATGGGTTTTTCCCTCAAGACTATCACAATATACACCTCCTAGAAAATCTGATGTGTGTATTCTTTCACCTACATCTCCTTGACGAACCCCACAACAACAAAGTGTATGCAGACAGAGGAGAAGTTGTACCCAGGGACAACAGAAATAATAGGAAGACCAAAGTGAGCCAATGGTTGTCTCCCACCCAAACCTGGCTATACTTAGTAACACTGTAAACAGCGACCTACATAAAATATCAAACTGGCTGTCATTGATAAGCTCGTTCCTTTCTAGGTGCTCCATCACTCTTCTCCTGATAATCTTCTCCATGACTTTGCATACTATACATGTCAGTGACACTGGTCTGTAGTTTAGTGCTTTGTGTCTGTCTCCTTTTTTAAAACCAATATAGACAAAACCTACTTCATGCTTTTTGGAAACAGAGCATTAAATATCCAGTTGAACATATCGATAAATGGTTCACCCATTACAAGACACGCTGAGGGCAAATTTCTAGGTCTCCACCTTGACTGTAATCTTAAATTTCAGACCCACATCCAGCATATAACTAAAAGTTTCCAAAACAGTAGGTATCCTTTCCAAGATATGATACTGTGTACCCCAAAGGGCACTCCTTACTTTATATCACTCTCTAATATACCCTTGCCTCACCTTTGGTATTTGTCTTTGGGGATCTACCATGGCCAATCACCTTAAACCTTTAATAACCCAACAAAAAGCAGCGGTGCTGATAATCATAAACTCATGAGCCAGACAACACACCCCATCACTCTTCAAAAGCTTAAACTTACTTAATATACAAAATACAGTAGACCGTCATTTAGCACGATAGTTACGTTCCTGAAAAAGTCGTGTTAGATAATTTCGTGTTAAATAATTAAAAGAACTTGGGGGAAAAATAGGGTTACGTTCCTGGGAGTCCCCAAAAAGCAAAACAAGTTTTTTTAGACCAACAGTTCTTACAAAAATAAAAGTGAATATGTAATTGTAGTTCATTATCGTGATGTATTATGTTGTTTTTACTGCTTAAGACTACAAATGTAACATAAATAATAGTATTTACCTTAAATTGTGGGTGCTGGTGTTTGTGGATGATTGTGAAGAGAGTGGAGAGTTATGCTGTGGCCCTAATGGGCTGAGGTGGATAGTAAAGGTTCTGGAACTGAAGTCGATGGTTGAACTGAGTGTCTAACTTTAAGTCAGTCAGTAAGTCAGTCAAGTCATTCAGTAAGTCAGTCAAGCCATTCAGTAAGTCAGTCAAGTCATTCAGTAAGTCAGTCAAGTAGTAGTCAGTCAAGTAGTCAGTAGTCAAGTCAGTCAGTCAGTCAAGTCAGTCACAGTCAGTCAAGTCAGTCAGTCAGTCAAGTCAGTCAAGTCAGTCAGTCAGTCAGTCCACAAACTTATGTTTACATCTTTTATGTGTACAAAGTAACACTTCATTACGGCCACGGGTTATGTCTTGTCTAATATCTTTGTTTTCTTCGTTAATTCAAGATCAAAACACAATTCACTCTCTTATTCTTCACAAACAGCTGGCTTTGTAGCCGGACTTTGACGCGTATGAAATACGTACGAATGCTGAGATGGTGGGGTCCGTGGTGGCTGGGAAGGCGGGTGGTGTCCGCTGAACAACAACAACAAGGCTGCTTGTGGGAATGGTTATTTGTTTTTCCTTCCCAAAACTAAGTAAGTTTATTCAGGTATACACAGATACAGTTACGAAGATTATCATACATAGCAGCATATGTGTAGAGAACCTAGGATACCCAAAAAGTCAGAGTGACTAGTATTTCCATTGACTACTTGGGTTATCCTAGGTTCTCTACACATATGCTGCTATGTATGATAATGTATGTAACTGTACTCACCTAATTGTGGTTGCAGGGTCGAAACTCAGCTCCTGGCCCCTGTATCTGAATAAACTTACAGTTTGCAGAAGGAAAACAAACTTCCTCAAGCTTCTTACATCTGGCGAAATCACCTGATGCATTAGCGTAAAAGGAGCAAGGTGAAGTGATCCTTGCTGTCTTGAGCCTGGTCCTTTCTTCTGACTGATATAGTTCTGTTGGCATTTTCTTCAGAAAACACTTGTCTCTTCAGCATTAAACATTATGTGGCTCTAGCCACCCTAGTAGGACCCATGACTCAATGGTTTAACCCGTGGCACCGGCTCAAAATTTTTCCTCCTGCTGAACCGTGTAATATCATCTTTACGTCGTGTAAGATGATAATGTGTCAAATCTTAAATCGTGCAATACCGTAACGTGCAACATAATCTCGTGCTAAATGACGTTCTACTGTATACAACATAATCTCGTGCTAAATGACGTTCTACTGTATACGTTTGGGGCAGTAGCGGTACTAACGTATATATGTATACGTTTGAACCGTTTAGGGGTTAATGTGCCCAAGAGTGATTATTATTAGTATTACGTAATTTTTCCCTCCGCCCGGCAACACCATATCATATAAACATATCATATAAAATGCTTTGTAACATGTTTCTTATATAATTTTGAAGAAAATATCATAGATGGATTAATAAAAATGTCTATATTAACGTAAAATAAGACATTTAATGTGCCCAAGAGTGATTATTACATTTAGTATTATGTAATGTTTTCCCTCCGCCCTGCAACCACACCTCCATATAAATAGAATGTTTATATGCTTTGTAATGTGTTTCTTATATAATTTTGAAGAAAATATCATAGATGGATTAATGAAAATGTCTATATTAATGTAAAATAAGACATTTAATGTGCCCAAGAGTTATTATTATTAGTACAGTGGTACCTCGACTTACGATGCTATCATCTTACGTTATATTCGATAACCGATATTTATAACGTAAGAAATTTGAATGCGACTTACGTTGTTTGATTCGTCTAACGACATTCGTACCGGACGTGTCCGCTTGGCGCCCAGCTGAGCGCGCACTCCAGGGAGCGTCAGTGCTATTGTTTACAAGCGAGAGCGACCACCCACCCACACCCACGCATTCATGCCAGTATATTGTCATTATTCCACTGTTTTTAGTGCTTGCAACTGCTAAATAAGCTACCATGGGTCCAAGGAAAGATCCTAGTGCTAAGCCTGTGGCAAAGAGGAACAGAAATATATGTACGATAGAACTGAAGAAGGAGATAATAGAAAAATATGAAAGTGGAGTGCGTATCAGTGAGCTGGCCAGGCTGTATGGTAAACCCTTTTCTACCATCGCTACCATTGTGGATAAGAAAATTCAAGTAAAATCAAGGAAGCTGTTGTTGCAAAGGTTCATGTGTGATCACAAAACACAGACCACAAGTGCTGGAAAATGTGGAAAGGTTGTTGTTGGTGTGGATCAACGAGAAACAGTTAGCAGGAGATACTGTTTCAGAGGCAATAATATGTGAAAAGCAAGGCAGTTGCATGATGATCTCCTTAAGAAAATGCCTGCAACGAGTGATGAAGTGAGCGAATTTAAAGCCAGCAGAGGCTGGTTTCAAAAATTTAAGAAGCGTACTGGCATACATAGTGTTGTGAGGCATGGTGAGGCATCCAGTTGTGACAAAAGTGCGGCTGAAAAATATGTGCCTGAATTCCAGGAGTACCTAGAGGCTGAACAATTCCTCCCCAACAAGTGTTTAATTGTGATGAAACAGGCCTGTTTTGGAAGAAAATGCCCAACAGGACCTACATTACTCAGGAGGAAAAGGCACAGCCAGGACATAAGCCTATGAAAGACAGGCTAACTTTGATGCTTTGTGCCAATGCCAGTGGTGATTGCAAAGTGAAGCCTTTACTAGTGTATCTTTTTGAAAATCCCCGAGTGTTTGGCAGATGCGGTGTCAGCAAGTCTAACTTGTGTGTGATGTGGAGGTCTAACAAAAAGGCATGGGTCACAAAGGACATTTTCTTAGATTGGTTCAATGGCGTGTTTGGCCCCAGTGTGAAGAAATATCTATTGGACAATAATTTGCCACTTAAGGGGCGTATGTACAATTTCCGCGCGGAACGAAAAAATAAATCGAAAAATATTGAAAATGAGTTTTGTTCACAGAATAATAGTTTAAGAATCTGGCAACATTTTGGTGAAAATCCCAATGTAATACGACGTTTCTAAAGCAAATTATAGCTATTTGAAACATATAATGTTATGACGCCGCGCAACATAAAAAAAATCGTAACCGCACAAGATGAATTATTTTTTTTTTTTTTTTTTTTTTTTTTTTTTTTCTTTTTAATACACTAAATTTACCACTCAACATCATTGAAAGTGTGGGCGGGGCTTATTGCAGAGGTGGGCGGAGCCAAGTGGCTCTCAGCTAAGGTATGATAATTGCTTGATCATAAGTTTGACACTCCCAACAAATATCTTTATACTGAGGTTATTATTACTAATACACTTTATCCACTTATACCATTTATTCAATAAATATATCAGACATAAGATATATAAAATAAAAGCATAATAAAGACTGCCAAAATAATAATAATTACATAATATGAGAGGCAATCATTGGAGACCTTGTGTCTAGCGATGTTTCTCCTTATAACTACAGTTTTCTCTATTGCCTCTCTGGTATACTCAAAGAAAACGGTGTTTTAACACGGGAAACAATAAGAAATCACTTAAAAATGTAAGTAATGCATAGAAAAAGACCAAAATACGCGATTTTCATGAATTTTTTTGAGGTAAATGAGGCTTGAGCGTTCCTCCGCGATTATCTCGAATGTAAGATTTTGGCCTATTGTTTCATACCCCTCCATTATTAATGATTAAATTGAAATGAATTTCACAGGGAACATAAAGCAAAGTGTGTTTGTATTTACAGTGGAAAAAAAATTGGAATATCTCAAATATTTTTTATTTTGTGGGGGATAAAAAGGCAGATATTTTGGTGAGTGTTGAAAGCGTTACAAATTTATTTTTTTTCGGCATGAAGATAAACTATCTTACATTAATTAAATCCATAGGTACTTCGTCTTAGACGTATTCTACGAGTGGGAAGTGTCCCCAGTGCCGCAAGTGCCACCAGACCGGAATACGATGCTGCCATTTGTCATAATCAGTATTTTTTTTCTCTCTCTGTTGTTTATTGGCCGATCTTTTTGAAACTTTCTCACGTCTTTCTAAGTACATGCTTCTAAACGTATACCAAAAAGCAAAAACATCGGACGAAAATAACCGAAGTGCCATCATTTACCTCAAAAAAATTCATGAAAATTGCGCTATTTTGGTCTTTTTCTATGCATTGCTTACATTTTTAAGTGATTTCTTATTGTTTCCCGTGTTAAAACACCGTTTTCTTTGAGTATACCAGAGAGGCAATAGAGAAAACTGTAGTTATAAGGAGAAACATCGCTGATAATGGACAATGCTCCTTGTCATCCTCCAAACTTGGTAGAGAAAATTGTGGAGGAGTTTAAATTCATCAAAGTGAAGTTCTTGCCCCCTAATACCACTCCTCTCCTCCAGCCCATGGACCAGCAGGTCATTTCCAACTTTAAAAAACTCTATACCAAAGCAATGTTTCAAAAGTGCTTTGATGTGACCACAGACATGAACATAACCCTAAGAGAATTTTGGAAAAAACATTTCCATATGCTGCATTGTGTACACCTTATAGGTAAGGCTTGGGAGGGAGTGACTACCAGGACTTTGAACTCTGCCTGGAGAAAATTGTGGCCAGACTGTGTCCTAGAGAGGGATTTTGAAGGTTTTGGGGCTGAGCCTCAGAACCCTGAGCCTGAGCCTGAGCCTGTTGTGGAAGAAATTGTGGAATTGGGCAAGTCTTTGGGGTTAGAGGTGAGTGGTGAGGATGTGGAACAGTTGGTGGAGGAGCACAAGGAAGAGCTAACCACTGAAGATCTGCAAGAGCTTCAACAGCAACTGGAACAAGAGACCAGTGGTCAGGACAATGGTTCAGAGGAGGAGGAGGAGGTGGAACAAAAATGGAAGAATGTGCCTTCTTCAAGGATTAGGGAGATCTGTGCCAAATGGAGTGATGTGCAAGCATTTATGGATGAATATCACCCTAACCATGCTGTTGCAGGCTGCTGGCAACCTGTACAATGACACAG
>WNWK01012086.1:0-61335 GCA_009830355.1 Cherax destructor
AAAATATGATTGTACATGTTTATAAAACATTATTATGAGACATTATAGTTTATAGTAAGTTTATAAGAACAATTTTTTACATTATGTGACATTCATGACCAGGTTGTTATTCTAGAAGCAGCGACTATTGCAACTAACAATCTCATATTCATGACCAGGTTGTTATTCTAGAAGCAGCGACTATTGCAACTAACAATCTCATATTCATGACTAGGTTGTTATTCTAGAAGCAGCGACTATAAACTAACTTCATATTCATGACCAGGTTGTTATTCTAGAAGCAGCGACTATTGCAACTAACAATCTCATATTCATGACTAGGTTGTTATTTTAGAAGCAGCGACTATTGCAACTAACAATCTCATATTCATGACCAGGTTGTTATTCTAGAAGCAGCGACTATTGCAACTAACAATCTCATATTCATGACTAGGTTGTTATTCTAGAAGCAGCGACTATTGCAACTAACAATCTCATATTCATGACCAGGTTGTTATTCTAGAAGCAGCGACTATTGAACTAACAATCTCATATTCATGACTAGGTTGTTATTCTAGAAGCAGCGACTATTGCAACTAACAATCTCATATTCATGACCAGGTTGTTATTCTAGAAGCAGCGACTATTGCAACTAACAATCTCATATTCATGACCAGGTTGTTATTCTAGAAGCAGCGACTATTGTAAGTAACAATCTCATATTCATGACTAGGTTGTTATTCTAGAAGCAGCGACTATTGCAACTAACAATCTCATATTCATGACTAGGTTGTTATTCTAGAAGCAGCGACTATTGTAAGTAACAATCTCATATTCATGACTAGGTTGTTATTCTAGAAGCAGCGACTATTGCAACTAACAATCTCATATTCATGACTAGGTTGTTATTCTAGAAGCAGCGACTATTGTAACTAACAATCTCATATTCATGACTAGGTTGTTATTCTAGAAGCAGCGACTATTGTAACTAACAATCTCATATTCATGACTAGGTTGTTATTCTAGAAGCAGCGACTATTGTAAGTAACAATCTCATATTCATGACTAGGTTGTTATTCTAGAAGCAGCGACTATTGTAAGTAACAATATCATATTCATGACTAGGTTGTTATTCTAGAAGCAGCAACTATTGTAAGTAACAATATCATATTCATGACTAGGTTGTTATTCTAGAAGCAGCAACTATTGTAAGTAACAATATCATATTCATGACTAGGTTGTTATTCTAGAAGCAGCGACTATTGTAAGTAACAATATTATATTCATGACTAGGTTGTTATTCTAGAAGCAGCTACTATTGTAAGTAACAATATCATATTCATGACTAGGTTGTTATTCTAGAAGCAGCGACTATTGTAACTAGCAATCTCATATTCATGACTAGGTTGTTATTCTAGAAGCAGCAACTATTGTAAGTAACAATATCATATTCATGACTAGGTTGTTATTCTAGAAGCAGCGACTATTGTAACTAGCAATCTCATATTCATGACTAGGTTGTTATTCTAGAAGCAACAACTATTGTAAGTAACAATATCATATTCATGACTAGGTTGTTATTCTAGAAGCAGCGACTATTGTAACTAGCAATCTCATATTCATGACTAGGTTGTTATTCTAGAAGCAGCAACTATTGTAAGTAACAATATCATATTCATGACTAGGTTATTCTATAAGCAGCAACTATTGTAAGTAACAATATCATATTCATGACTAGGTTATTCTAGAAGCAGCAACTATTGTAAGTAACAATCTCATATTCATGACTAGGTTGTTATTCTAGAAGCAGCGACTATTGTAACTAACAATCTCATATTCATGACTAGGTTGTTATTCTAGAAGCAGCGACTATTGCAACTAACAATCTCATATTCATGACTAGGTTGTTATTCTAGAAGCAGCGACTATTGCAACTAACAATCTCATATTCATGACCAGGTTGTTATTCTAGAAGCAGCGACTATTGCAACTAACAATCTCATATTCATGACTAGGTTGTTATTCTAGAAGCAGCGACTATTGCAACTAACAATCTCATATTCATGACCAGGTTGTTATTCTAGAAGCAGCGACTATTGCAACTAACAATCTCATATTCATGACCAGGTTGTTAGTCTAGAAGCAGCGACTATTGCAACTAACAATCTCATATTCATGACCAGGTTGTTATTCTAGAAGCAGCGACTATTGCAACTAACAATCTCATATTCATGACCAGGTTGTTATTCTAGAAGCAGCGACTATTGCAACTAACAATCTCATATTCATGACCAGGTTGTTATTCTAGAAGCAGCGACTATTGCAACTAACAATCTCATTCATGACTAGGATATTCTAGAAGCAGCGACTATTGCAACTAACAATCTCATATTCATGACCAGGTTGTTATTCTAGAAGCAGCGACTATTGCAACTAACAATCTCTTATTCATGACCAGGTTGTTATTCTAGAAGCAGCGACTATTGCAACTAACAATCTCATTCATGACTAGGATATTCTAGAAGCAGCGACTATTGCAACTAACAATCTCATATTCATGACCAGGTTGTTATTCTAGAAGCAGCGACTATTGCAACTAACAATCTCATATTATAATTTCTAAAAGACAATTTCTTCTGAAACAATAACTCAACTAAATCAAGAATTACATAATGAACAAACAAGCAAACTATTGATAAATTAGACACATATGCAACACTTGGGTATCTTTATTGAGGAAACGTTTCGCCACACAGTGGCTTCATCAGTCCAATACAAAGTAGAAAGTTGTAAGGAGAGGAGTAGTTTGAGGTAATCAGTCCCTCGGCCTGGAGTCGATGTGTTCAGTCCATCAATCTCCTCCTCTCCTTACAACTTTCTACTTTGTATTCAATAAAGATACCCAAGTGTTGTATATGTGTCTAATTTATCAACTTGTCGGTTCTGTGAACCATTCATCTACAAGCAAACTATTGAAGGCTCACTTATGAACACAGGTACACGAGAATAAGAGTACATAGTTTTGAACAACATATTTGAGGTTCAAAGAATTGTTCAGCATAATTATTATTATAATCAAAAAAGCGCTAAACCACAAGGGTTATACAGCGTGGCAGGGCAGGACAGAATGCAGGGAGAATGGATTGTAAGAGGGAGATGGATGATTAGTAGGGTATGGAGTGCAGCAGGATGGTGGATAGTGCAGGGATAAAGGGTAGCAAGAGATCGAGGTAGAAGGGACTGAGGGAGGTGCTAGAGGTATAATCTTCAGAGTTTGTGTAGTAAGTCAGTTTCTGTCAAAAAGTCAATGAGAGAGTCAGGATTAAAGGAGGGTCCATCTGCAAGAAGGGAAGGTCCGCAGAGCGAAGACGAAGACGCCGTTGGAGGTAAAATTCTGCGTGCTCGTTGATAGAGTGGGCAGTCCAACAGAATATGTCGAACAGACACTGGAACCTGACAATGCTCACAGAGAGGGGCAGGGAGCCTCTCCATGAGATACCCGTGAGTAAGACGAGTGTGGCCGATGCGAAGACGTGAGAGTGTAGTCTCCCAACCTCGACATTGGTGACAAGAAGAAGGCCAGAAACCTATACTCGGTTTAATAGAATGAAGTTTGTTATTTAGCAGGTCAGACCAGCGTTGTTGCCAACGGGTGCAAAGGTGGGTAGCAATGACCGCAAAATAGTCCGTAAAAGGAACACCTCTTTACCACGTCCAGGAGCCCCCCTTAAAGAGGTTTAGCAATGGGAGAACAGTTAATCATAACGTTTAGTTGGAAATTAGTTGTTCTGTTCCCAAACATCATGTAGGTCTTATCAGTGTTAAACGTGACTTTACAAACAGTCATCCAGGTTAATATCTTTAAGGAGTTGTTGAGGGAATTCATATTAGGGTGGGAGATGACAGAAGTTGTGTTGTCGGCAAAGAAAACAGGTCTAAGTTGCTGATATAAATTTGGAAGATCACTGATATAGAAGAGGAAAAGCAGGCGGCCAAGAAAGCTTCCCTGTGGGACGCCTATTGCGACAAATCTTACTGATGAGATTATGCCCTTGTAAGAGATATATTGGTATCTGGTGGTAAGGCAGGACTTTATGAAAGCGCATGACCTCTGATACCATAATGATCAATTCTGAGCTGCAGGATGCTGTGGTCTACTGTATCGAAAGCTTACCTAAGGTTAATAGAGACCTAGTGGATATTCATTATTTTTAAGAACTGAATAAACGAAGTCTAGCATGTTCATGATTACATCATTTGTACTTTTATTTGGTCTGGAACCAAACTGGCAGGGTGTAGATGAATGGTTCAGAGAACCGACAAGTTGATAAATTAGACACATATGCAACACTTAGGTATTTTTATTGAGGAAACGTTTCGCCACACAGTGGCTTCATAAGTCCATTCAAAGGAGAATCGTGAAGAACAGGAGTAGTTTGCCTAACCCTTGGGCACGACCTACTTCCACATTGGTCAAATGTGACACCACCTACGACTGCTGCACCTCTCCTACCTACAGTATATAAGCTACTTCTTCGCACATATGCTGTATTCTTTTCAAGATTGATGGGCTGACTACATCGACTCAAGGCTGAGGACTGATTACCTCAAACTCCTCCTGTTCTTCACGATTCTCCTTTGTATGGACTGATGAAGCAACTGTGTGGCGAAACGTTTCCTAAATAAAGATACCCAAGTGTTGCATATGTGTCTAATTTATCAAACTGGCAGGGGTTGAGGATATTGCACGATGCTAGTGAGAATATAATCTCTTGAATATTAATTTTTCGAAAATTTTGGATAGCAATAGTAAGTTAGATATTGGTCTATAGGTATTTACATCAGATGGGCCTCCACCTTTGTGTATTTGGGTAACCCTTGCTATCTTGAGTACTGTCAGCAAAGTGTTGGTGTCAAGTAATTTGTTGAACAATAGTGAAATGGTAGGAGAAAGGACACGAGCCACTTCTGGGTATGACCTACCATTCATGTACAAGACTGATGGAACTAAATTTCCTAACTTGTTATTCAGTAAATTATAATGAGGGTGACCTCAGTGGGCTCGGTTGGAGCAAGATAGAAGAATGTTGGGAAGCTTCCAGCAAGGTAATCACTTGCACGAGAATTAGTGCTTGGAATCTGTTAGCTATACTTAATCCTATAGTCGAGAAAACCTCCTTTAACTTATTGGATGTTTCTATTGGCTGGAGATGTGGTTCACTGGGTTTAGTTTGGACAATACCTCTGGTTTTGGTCAGCTTCTGAGAATCCGGGATTTTATTACATGTTTTTCAGGTTTTTTCATGTGACATTTTGTTTCATTGATTATTATTATTATAATAAAAAAGAAGCGCTAAATCACAGGGGTCATACAGCGCAGGAGGTTAGGGCAGGATGCAGGGAGAATGGGTAGTAAGAGGGAGAGGGATGATTAGTAGGGTATGGAGTGCAGCAGGAGAGTGGATAGTACAGGGAGAGAGAATAGCAAGAGATTGAGGTAGAAGGGACTGAGGGAGGTGCTAGAGGTATAACCTTCAGAGTTTGTGCAGTAAGTCAGTTGCTGTCAAAAAGTCAATGAGAGAGTCAGGATTAAAGGAGGGTCCATCAGCAAGAAGGGAAGGTAAAGAAAGGGCCGCAAAACAAAGACGCCGTTGGAGGTAAATTCTGTGTGCTCGTTGATAAAGGGGGCAGTCCAACAGAATATGGCGAACAGATACTGGGACCTGACAATGCTCACAGAGAGGGACAGGAAGCCTCTCCATGAGATACCCATGAGTAGGATGAGTGTGGCCGATGCGAAGACGGGAGAGAGTAGTCTCCCAACCTCGACACTGGTGATAAGAAGGCCAGAAACCTATACTAGGTTTAATAGAATAAAGTTTGTTATTTAGCAGGTCAGGCCAGCGTTGTTGCCAACGGGTGCGAAGGTGGGTAGCAATGACTGCAAAATAGTCCGTGAATGGAACACCTCTATATGAAACTGGAAGGTCATGTACTGCTGACCCTGCAGCAGTGTCTGCCTGTTCATTGCCTTGTACATCAACATGACCAGGGACCCAACAAAAAACAATATCTTTGTGTTTGCTAGAGATACGGCATAACCAAAGGTGGATACGAAGAACTAGGGGGTGAGGTGTATCAAATTTTCGGATAGCCTGTAAAAAGCACTAAGGGAGTCTGAAACGACCACAAATGGTGACACAGGCATAGATGCAATACGGATAAGTGCCACAAGAATGGCATACAATTCAGCTGTAAATATGCTAGCTGAGGATAATAGATGCCCTTGCACGACGCTGTCCTGAAACACTGCTGCGAATCCGACGCTGTCCAATGACTTAGAACCATCAGTGTACACTGCAATGGCATGGGAATGAGAACGGAATTGGTCTAGAAAAAGAGAGCGAGAAGCCGCTGTAGGTAGTTGGGCTTTCGGGCAAGGCAGAGGAAAAAAACAAGACATGGACAGCAGGAACTTGCCAAGGGGGTAGGGAAAAAGAGAGATGCCACATGAACATAGAAAGGTGGCAGCTGAAGGGAAGACAAGCGTGAATGTAGACGAAGAGAAAAAGGACGAAGTAAACAGGGTCGACGAACAAATAAAGAGCGTCTACTAACATCTGTGACAATCCTATACATGGAAGGATTGCGGAGGTCATGAGAGCGAACATAATAACGAAGGCAAGGAAGGAAAGTTCGCTTCTACATAGAGGCTCTCAACTGGGAAAGAACGAAATGCACCAAGGCATAAATGCAATCCCCGGTGATGTATGGGATTAAGGCTGGAAAGTGTAGCAGGGGAGGCCGCCGAATATATCTGATCACCATAATCAAGTTTCCATAAAATTAGAGCTGAGTGCAGGCGAAGGAGAGTGCTACGAACATGAAAGATGTGCTAGTGTTTTAAGGAGGTTCAGCCGGCTATGACAAGTCGCCTTCAGAGAGGTAATGTGAGGTTTCCAGGACAATCGACGGTCAAACAGGAGGCCGAGAAACCTGACTATCACTTTCTGTGATACGTGAGCCGTATAGGTACAATGGATGATCAGAGACCACTGAACGTATAGTAAACGTAATTTGATGAGTTTTGCCACTAGAAAATTTAAACCCGTGAGTGGAGGCCCAATCGGAAACCCAGTTGATGGCATTCTGGAGGGAAACAGCAATGAGGTGAGAGTCAGCACCCGCACAAGCTATAGCAAAGTCATCAACATAAAGCGATGATCAAATATTGGATGGGAGAACAGATGCCAGATTATTTATAGCAAGGAGAAAGAGTGTTGTGCTCAGAACACATCCCTGGGGGACACCTTCAGCTTGGATAAACTCCGGGGAAAGTGCATTACTAACCCGGACATGGAAATGTCTTTCAGTTAAGAAGGCCTTAAGAAAAAATAGTAGATTGCCACAGAGGCCCAAGGAGTGGGCCTGGGCAGAGATATTATACCTCCAAGTTGTGTCATAAGCCTTCTCAAGGTCAAAAAAAATGGCGATAACCGAGTGGTTATTAGCAAAGGCATTACGAATATACGTATCCAAGTGCAGTAAGGGGTCAATGGCAGAACGGCCCTTACGAAAGCCATATTGGCTAGTGGAGAGACTACTGTGAGTCTCTAAATACCACATCAAACGTCTATTAACTAGACGTTCCATCACCTTGCAAACTGCACTGGTAAGAACGATGGGACGGTAGTGGGAGGTATCATGTCCCGTAGTACCCGATTTGCAAAAAGGGAGAACAATAGCAGACTTCCACAGTTGGGGAATAACTCCTTGCGACCATATAAGATTAAAGAGTTGTAAGAGGACAGCAAGAGCAAGGCTTTGTATTTTTGTAGATTTTTTTAATTCCCTTGTAGATTTTTTAAGCCTTGTAGATTTTTTAATGCCCCTGTCATCAGTAGAATCAGTGTGCCAATCAATGTAACTTAAGAGCTGTAGAGAAGTTATTCATTTATGTCTCATGGAGATGAAATGAGATCTTTCTTGATTCACTTGGAAGCTGACAAATGTTTGTTAGAGGAAGGTGGGGTAGTGATTAGTGGTATTATATGTTGTTATCCCTGCTTTGAGAGAAGCTAATGTATTTGACCATATATGGTCAACTATGGTTGCACTCGTCTCTGTTAACCTTGCTGGTTTAACTACAGCTGGTTCAGTAATGAATAGTTCATACTGTTGATAATGTTAGTTACTTGTGGGTGCTCAGTTAGGCCAAGGTTAATGTTGAAGTCTCCAGCAAGTAATAGGTAATGTTTGTTTAGTTGCTTATTTATTAGATTTTTTTAGGTTGTCACTAAACTTTGAAATATCATTACGAGGTATTCTGTAGACTGCACCGACTGTAATGTGAATCTTTAGTTTTATGGCTGAGAAGTTAGCTAACACATTCACCATATTCATCTCTGAAACATAAAGACTTACAACATAATGGTTCATTAGAACAGTAGATGGGAATCCCTTTACCCCAGTTGATCTGTCCTGCAGTTGTGAATGTCTGTGTATCCTGGTAGTGTATAGTTGCGTCTTGCTTAAGCCATGGTTCAGTAAGCATTGCTGATGACAGTTTTTTTTTGCTTGGTTTGCTGTATAGTACAGTGACTTTCAGAGAAGTATTGATTTGGATTACATAGATTTAAATCAGGGTCGATGTCAGCATTTATGAGCAATGGGCTGGGGGTTTAGGAAAGTAGTGGACGAGGTAAGATTTGGAAGGTAGTGGACTACGTAGAGACTTCAGTATGATGTACTTACATATACCTTTGATATACATTTGACGTTTCGAGAGTTTCACTGCTCTCGGAGCCCGACCAAGGGCCAGGCTCGTCTAGTGTTTGCCTGGTCAACCAGGCTGTTGCTGCTGGAGGCCCACTGTACCACATATCCATCACAGCCTGGTTGATCTCGCACCTGGTGAAGATACTTGTCCAGTTTCCTCTTGAAGGATTCTACACTTGTTCCAGCAGCGTGATATCTTCTGGTAATATGCTAAATAGACTAGGACCCCGGATGTTTATAGTGTTCCCTTATTTTTCCCACCGTATCCCTGCTCCTCACTGGGTTTATTTTACACTTCCTCTCATATCTCTCACTCCAGTATGTTATGGCAGTGCGCAAATTTGGGACCAGGTTCTCAAGTACTTTCCAGGTATATATTATCATGTATCTCTCTCTCTCTCTCTCCGCTCCAGTGAGTACATGTTCAAGACTTGAAGGCGTTCCCAGTAATTTAGATGCTTTACTGGCTCAATGTGAGCTGTAAATGATCTCTGTATTTGATCCAGCTCTGATATTTCTCCTGCTTTGAACGGGGCCGTCAGCACTGAGCAATATTCTTAATGAGGGAGCACTAGTGCCACCATTGGCATTATTTCCCTTGTTTTGAAAGTTCTCAATACCCATCCCGTCATCTTCCTGGCTGTCGTGATCTTTGTCTTATGTTCTTTAAAAGAAAGGTTAGCTGACAATTATTCCCAAGTCTTTACGTGTTCCTTTCGTTCTATTTGGTGACCCTCTTGATTTTTGTATACAGTGTTCCTTTTGAGTTCTTCATTCTTTCCATACCTCAACAGCTAGAACTAATCACCACTGAACGTCATTGTTCTCCACTGCCCACTGGAAAACACTGCTTATGTCTTCCTGTAATTTTTCAGTGTAATACCGTAGTGACTTTCATGCTTATTTTATTGTCATTTGCAAATGATGATACAAAACTGTGACTGATGTTTTTATCCATGTCTGCTATGAGGATGAGAAACAACAGAGGTGCCAGGACAGTGCCTTGGGGAAGTGAGCTTTTTACCTCGCTGATGCTGGATTTTGTTCTGTTTACTACTACGTTCTGTGTTCTGTGTACTAGTGACTTGGAGACTGTGTCCTCAATGGATGACACTGTCATGCAAATTCTGGTATCGTCAGCAAAGGAGGACACTGTCTTGTGGCTTACATCTCTATGTCAGATATGAGGATGAGGAAAAAGATGGGAGCGAGTACTATATCTTGTGGAACAGAGCTTTTCACTGTAGCCGCCTCTGACTTCACTCTGTTTAATATTACTCCTTGTGTTCTATTTGTTAGGATATTATAGATCCACCTATCCACTTTTTCTGTTATTCCTTTATTATACATTTTGTGTGCTATTACACCATGGTCACACTTGTCGAAGGCTTTCGCAAATTCTGTGTATACAACATATGCATATTGTTTGTCCTCCAGTGCATCCAAGACCATGTCATAGTGGTCCAGTAGTTGTGAGAGGCAGGAGTGACCTGCTCTAAACACACGTTGCCCTGGGTTGTGTAATTGTTGGGTGTTCAGGTGGTTGCTTCTTAGAACCCTCTCAAAGATATTTATGATGTGGGACGTTAATGCTTTACTGCCACCTTTGTGGAGTGGGGCTATGTCTGTTGCTCTTAGTGACTGATGGATGACCCCTGATTCTATGCTCTCTCTCTCCACAGAATATTTAAGGCACAAAGAGGGGTTTCTTGCAGTTTTTGATGAACACGGAGTTCCACGAGTCTGGGCCTGGGGCAGAGTGCATAGGCATGTCATTGTTTTTTAAAAGTCCTGTGGTATTAGGATATCAGAAATTTTTAAATTACCCAAATTTTGAATCTCTGCCATAAAAACTTCATTTAGATTATCGACTCATAGTTTGATTAACGGCTCACTAAATGCTGAGTCATACTGGGACTGTCACACATATCTTTGCTGTCATCTTTCTAAGTCCCATCTCGTTAAAGCAGGGACCCAATACTGCATTTGGTTTCTGTGCTATATCTGGCATAAGAAAATAAATATTTTGGTTTCTTTCAATTTCATTTACTGCTATAAGTTGTTCCTGTGTTTATTGGCTCCTGTATGATTCCTTAAGCTTAAGTTCGATATTTTCTATTTCTCTGGTCAGTGCCTCCTTTTGTATTGCAGATAGACTGGCCCCTTTGAGCAGTTCTGTGATTCTTCGCCTTTGCCTGTAGAGGAAGCGTCTCTTTCTAGTTTACATTTCTTCTTCTTCTTCTTCTTCTTTTTTAAGGGAATGTGCCTTTTGCATACCTCAAGTGCCACAGAGTTAATTCTTTCTAGGCAAAGGTTTGGATCCGTGTTGTTTAGGATATGTTGCCAGCTTGTTGCATGTAGGACATGGCTGACTTGATCTCCACTGGATGTTTCTGTTACTGAAGTTGAATATGCTGGGGGCGACCTTCTTACTGATCTCATTTTGCTGGTCAGGAGCCCTGCGCATACACGTCTGTACTTCATGTTGTGATCTGAGTGTACTGTCTTTGATACTGTTATATTTCGTACCAGTTCATTAGTGAAAATAAGGTCAAGTATATTTTCCAGTCTTGATGGCTCCACTATTTGCTTTCATTAAATGAACTTGTTGCAGTACCTTTCAATAAATCCATCATACCATAACTAAATAAGAAACCTAGGAATTCTCACATTCTTCAGGGCTTCATGTGGTAAATCCCTTCACGACTCACAGATACCATCCTACAGTCGTGGGATTGAGCTTATATCCTTTCCCTAGATCTCTCTTCATCACAGCCCAGAGGTTTTTAAATGTGGCTCATGTCTGGGGAGTTTCCTTGTCAGTCTCTGAAGAAGGGAAGTTCACAGTCACGAAAATATTAAACAACATATTTCGTGTGGCAAGGAACACTGTTTTGCATAAAAACTTTCAAACATACAGAGTTTAAGATTTAAGCTTATGATAACAGATCAATTCTACATACATTATAACAGGTAACGTTAGTGTGCACGTCATTACAGGTAACGTTAGTGAGCACGTCATTACAGGTAACGTTAGTGTGCACGTCATTACAGGTAACGTTAGTGTGCACGTCATTACAGGTAACGTTAGTGTGCACGTCATTACAGGTAACGTTAGTGTGCACGTCATTACAGGTAACGCTAGTGTGCACGTCATTACAGGTAACGCTAGTGTGCACGTCATTACAGGTAACGCTGTGTGCACGTCATTACAGGTAACGCTAGTGTGCACGTCATTACAGGTAACGCTAGTGTGCACGTCATTACAGGTAACGCTAGTGTGCACGTCATTACAGGTAACGCTAGTGTGCACGTCATTACAGGTAACGCTAGTGTGCACGTCATTACAGGTAACGCTAGTGTGCACGTCATTACAGGTAACGTTAGTGTGCACGTCATTACAGGTAACGTTAGTGTGCACGTCATTACAGGTAACGTTAGTGTGCACGTCATTACAGGTAACGTTAGTGTGCACGTCATTACAGGTAACGTTAGTGTGCACGTCATTACAGGTAACGTTAGTGTGCACGTCATTACAGGTAACGCTAGTGTGCACGTCATTACAGGTAACGCTAGTGTGCACGTCATTACAGGTAACGCTAGTGTGCACGTCATTACAGGTAACGCTAGTGTGCACGTCATTACAGGTAACGCTAGTGTGCACGTCATTACAGGTAACGCTAGTGTGTACGTCATTACAGGTAACGCTAGTGTGTACGTCATTACAGGTAACGTTAGTGTGTACGTCATTACAGGTAACGTTAGTGTGTACGTCATTACAGGTAACGTTAGTGTGTAC
This sequence comes from Cherax destructor, assembly GCA_009830355.1. Taxonomy (NCBI): domain Eukaryota; kingdom Metazoa; phylum Arthropoda; class Malacostraca; order Decapoda; family Parastacidae; genus Cherax; species Cherax destructor. Next base: position 12,557 of record WNWK01012086.1, read on the forward strand.
GTCATTACAGGTAACGTTGGTGTGTACGTCATTACAGGTAACGTTGGTGTGTACGTCATTACAGGTAACGTTGGTGTGTACGTCATTACAGGTAACGTTGGTGTGTACGTCATTACAGGTAACGTTGGTGTGTACGTCATTACAGGTAACGTTAGTGTGTACGTCACTACAGGTAACGTTAGTGTACGTCACTACAGGTAACGTTAGTGTGACGTCACTACAGGTAACGTTAGTGTGTACGTCATTACAGGTAACGTTAGTGTGACGTCATTACAGGTAACGTTAGTGTGTACGTCATTACAGGTAACGTTAGTGTGTACGTCATTACAGGTAACGTTAGTGTGTACGTCATTACAGGTAACGTTAGTGTGCTTACGGGATTACAGGTAACGTTAGTGTGTACCGTCATTACAGGTAACGTTAGTGTGACGTCATTACAGGTAACGTTAGTGTGTACGTCATTACAGGTAACGTTAGTGTGTACGTCATTACAGGTAACGTTAGTGTGTACGTCATTACAGGTAACGTTAGTGTGTACGTCATTACAGGTAACGTTAGTGTGTACGTCATTACAGGTAACGTTAGTGTGTACGTCATTACAGGTAACGTTAGTGTGTACGTCATTACTGGTAACGTTAGTGTGTACGTCATTACATTTAACGTTAGTGTGTACGTCATTACAGGTAACGTTAGTGTGTACGTCATTACAGGTAACGTTAGTGTGTACGTCATTACAGGTAACGTTAGTGTGTACGTCATTACAGGTAACGTTAGTGTGTACGTCATTACAGGTAACGTTAGTGTGTACGTCATTACAGGTAACGTTAGTGTGTACGTCATTACAGGTAACGTTAGTGTGTACGTCATTACAGGTAACGTTAGTGTGTACGTCATTACAGGTAACGTTAGTGTGTACGTCATTACAGGTAACGTTAGTGTGTACGTCATTACAGGTAACGTTAGTGTGTACGTCATTACAGGTAACGTTAGTGTGTACGTCATTACAGGTAACGTTAGTGTGTACGTCATTACAGGTAACGTTAGTGTGTACGTCATTACAGGTAACGTTAGTGTGTACGTCATTACAGGTAAGTTAGTGTTAGCGTCATTACAGGTAACGTTAGTGTGTACGTCATTACAGGTAACGTTAGTGTGTACGTCATTACAGGTAACGTTAGTGTGTACGTCATTACAGGTAACGTTAGTGTGTACGTCATTACAGGTAACGTTAGTGTGTACGTCATTACAGGTAACGTTAGTGTGTACGTCATTACAGGTAACGTTAGTGTACGTCATTACAGGTAACGTTAGTGTGTACGTCATTACAGGTAACGTTAGTGTGTACGTCATTACAGGTAACGTTAGGTGTGTACGTCATTACGGTAACGTTAGTGTGTACGTCATTACAGGTAACGTTGGTGTGTACGTCATTACAGGTAACGTTGGTGTGTACGTCATTACAGGTAACGTTGGTGTGTACGTCACTACAGGTAACGTTAGTGTGTACGTCACTACAGGTAACGTTAGTGTGTACGTCATTACAGGTAACGTTAGTGTGTACGTCATTACAGGTAACGTTAGTGTGTACGTCATTACAGGTAACGTTAGTGTGTACGTCATTACAGGTAACGTTAGTGTGTACGTCATTACAGGTAACGTTAGTGTGTACGTCATTACAGGTAACGTTAGTGTGTACGTCATTACTGGTAACGTTAGTGTGTACGTCATTACATTTAACGTTAGTGTGTACGTCATTACAGGTAACGTTAGTGTGTACGTCATTACAGATAACGTTAGTGTGTACGTCATTACAGGTAACGTTAGTGTGTACGTCATTACAGGTAACGTTAGTGTGTACGTCATTACAGGTAACGTTAGTGTGTACGTCATTACAGGTAACGTTAGTGTGTACGTCATTACAGGTAACGTTAGTGTGTACGTCATTACAGGTAACGTTAGTGTGTACGTCATTACAGGTAACGTTAGTGTGTACGTCATTACAGGTAACGTTAGTGTGTACGTCATTACAGGTAACGTTAGTGTGTACGTCATTACAGGTAACGTTAGTGTGTACGTCATTACAGGTAACGTTAGTGTGTACGTCATTACTGGTAACGTTAGTGTGTACGTCATTACAGGTAACGTTGGTGTGTACGTCATTACAGGTAACGTTGGTGTGTACGTCATTACAGGTAACGTTGGTGTGTACGTCACTACAGGTAACGTTAGTGTGTACGTCACTACAGGTAACGTTAGTGTGCACGTCATTACAGGTAACGTTAGTGTGCACGTCATTACAGGTAACGCTAGTGTGCACGTCATTACAGGTAACGCTAGTGTGCACGTCATTACAGGTAACGCTAGTGTGCACGTCATTACAGGTAACGCTAGTGTGCACGTCATTACAGGTAACGCTAGTGTGCACGTCATTACAGGTAACGCTAGTGTGTACGTCATTACAGGTAACGCTAGTGTGTACGTCATTACAGGTAACGTTAGTGTACGTCATTACAGGTAACGTTAGTGTGACGTCATTACAGGTAACGTTAGTGTGTACGTCATTACAGGTAACGTTAGTGTGTACGTCATTACAGGTAACGTTAGTGTGTACGTCATTACAGGTAACGTTAGTGTGTACGTCATTACAGGTAACGTTAGTGTGTACGTCATTACAGGTAACGTTAGTGTGTACGTCATTACAGGTAACGTTAGTGTGTACGTCATTACAGGTAACGTTAGTGTGTACGTCATTACAGGTAACGTTAGTGTGTACGTCATTACAGGTAACGTTAGTGTGTACGTCATTACAGGTAACGTTAGTACAGGTAACGTTAGTACGTTATTACAGGAAACGTTAGTGGGAACGTTTATCCACGCCTCCCTGGAGGTACTTTTGTTGTGGATATGTGATGAAAAGTGTGTTGAAGGAAGGTACACAAGCAGGTCCCTACTGAACCATCACACACATCGCCAGCTTCTACTCTCCTTCGTTTGATGGCCTGTCTTAAATAATCCAGTGTTCTCTGCAACTGTCACTTGTGTCAGAGACTTACTCCTGCCCATATTAATTCGTAAATATCAAAATATGTGCGAGAAACTTGGCTCTCAAGACTACACGGTGCAGAGGTATCATGGGCACAAACTTCCACTACACAAGCTCAGAAGGCACTTAGGATGCAAGCAGAAGCTGTAAGCAATCATGAAACGTCCCGCTTCGAGTTGCTTGGCCAGTGAAACTTTTAGTCTCGTCGACAAATGTCCTATGGTAGGGTATTACCACGGTCATTAAATTACGCCGGTTGCCTTACACCCTTCGTACCTTATTGACGAGCATTATAAATCATAAAACCCAGGTGCAACATCTGGGTGTCTTTATTGTAAACGTTTCGCCATCCAGTGGTTTTATCAATACAAATTCTAGGTGGTGTGAACAGCACCGAAGTCGTGGAGTTTGTGGATCAAAGGCAAGGAGGGTGGCGCTTATATACTAACGTCAGGTGGAAAGGGACGTGTAGCAGACGAGGGCATAGTCACTGGTAGGCGGGATTCCCCAGTGGAAGTAGGCCTCCTTGCCTCTGCTCCACAAACTCCACGACTTCGGTGCTGTTCACACCACCTAGAATTTGTATTGATAAAGACACTGGAGGGCGAAACGTCTACAATAAAGACACCCAGATGTTGCACATGTGTCTTAATTTCATCTTGTCGGTATTGTGTACCATTCTTGTACAAATCATAAACCCGTTTTATCCCTTGCTGATGATACTGGAGGAGTTATGCGAGTGATTTCCATCAAGATCACAGTGAATATTTAAGATATAAACCAAATTACTCGGCTACGGAAGAATGAAGGAAATAAAGACTGAAATGGAGTACAAGACAAACTCTAATCATTCAATAAAGTAGAGCGAAAGTTCAGTATGCGAGACTTGGGAGTGATTATGTCAAAGGGTCTTACATTCAAGGATCACAACAATAGTTATTATTCCATGGAAGATGATAGACTGGAAAACTAGATCATTCAAAACAACAGATGACGAACCTATGATGATACTTTTCAAGTCACATGTTTTCTCCAGGTTGGAATATTGTTGTATACTAACGGCTTCCTTCAAGGCAGGGGATAGCTAAGCTAGAAAACATTCAGAGCTTTCACTGCTTACATAAATTCAAACATCTGAACTATTAGGAATATTTGAAATCCCTTAAACTAAACTCCTTGGAACGTAGGCCATAAATGTACTTCATTCTTTACTACTAGAAAATCCTGGAAGGACTGGTCTCAAACCTGTACGTCGAAATCACTTAAAATGAAAGCAAGAGACCTGGCAGATGGTGCAAAAACATCAATAAAAAGCAGCCGGGGTGCGACGAGTATACTGAAAGCGAACTCTTTAAGGGTAAGAGGACCTTCTACACTTCTCCATCTAATACTGACACCATGACCTGCACTCAGCTCTACAAAGGCCTCGGTGCTGGAACAGTCAAGTATGTCTGCGAACCACCACTCCACTTCACACTCACCCAAGTTCTTGAATTCATCAAGCCTCTGCGCTTCACCTTCGGCAACAAGACTAAACTATACCACCTCTCCAGCAGCAGCTTCAAAAAGTTTGAAAACGGCTCCACCTCAAACCTGCCGCCTTTTAACACTAACACACACCAGTGTGCTGTCATCCAGCTCAGGTCAACAACCAGGCCTCTTTTGGGACCTGGCCATGGGAATCACCTCCCGGAATCGTTGTAAACATAAGGAGTGTATGGTTCTTGTTGACAACACGTCTACTTCGTTAGCTTAATACAAAGATCGTGATTTCCCAGCACTTCTAATATTCCACGAGATGAAGTTGAAAGTTGTTATAGTGCTTGTCATTCTTGTCAGCTACTCTGATAATTCCATGGAAGGCGCTGATTCATTCTATCAGGGACATGATATATACTATGCTGGCCTTCTCTGAGGATAGTTGTGATCTCTTTGATGGTCGGAGGTTTGCAGTCTTGCGTATCTAACTTTAATCAAGTCTTCTAGTGAGGGATTAAGTTTTTTTTTATGTACTGGAAATAACAGTGGACACAGCAGTGTGCTCCTACCCTATTATATGACAGACAGCAGCAACAAAGCTGTTTCCCACTCATATTCCATCACGTAGGATGGGACACACAAAACAGTGTTAAAATCTGATTTCATAATAAACAAAGGAAGGGGGAATAGGCCTACACATATATACGTGTACCTAGAGTTTTAGAAATATAGTGCGGTAAACATACTTATGTTAACCCAACCTGAGGCGTGGATCAATAAGGAGTTCACCCATTGGTTAGCAGTGAGGGGTGTACATGGTTAAGTGTGTGGGGGGATGAAGGGAGGGCAAGGAACAGAGGTTGGCAGAACCACACACAAGCCAAGAAGGGGAGACAAGAACACTGAAGAATAGAAGAAGGAAAAAGAGAGAGACGGGGAGAAAGACGACGGAAGGATGAGGGTGAGAGAAGGAGATTAAGGGTAGATCACAGTAGACCTAACAGTATACTTTCATACTTTTGATATGCCTTCCATGGGTTTCGAGTTTTTCTACTCCTGCAATAAGGCCCTGGGAGAGACTTTTCTGGTATTTGACTGATCAGCGAGGCTGTAGCTGTTGGCAGCCCACTGGTCCATATATCCATCACAGCCTGTTTGATCCAGAACTTGGCGGAATTGCTTGTCAAGTTGCCTTTTTGAAGACTACGCTAGTTCAAGCAGAGTTTCTGATATCTTGTGGTAGTGTTCAATAGTCTGGGACCATGATGTTGATATCTAGTGGTAGTGCTCAATAGTCTGGGACCATGATGTTGATATCTTGTGGTAGTCAATAGTCTGGGACCATGATATTGACATCTTGTGGTAGTGCACAATAGTCTGGGACCATGGTGTTGATATATTGTGGTAGTGCACAATAGTCTGGGACCATGATATTGATATCTTGTGGTAGTGCACAATAGTCTGGGACCATGATATTGATATCTTGTGGTAGTGCACAATAGTCTGGGACCATGGTGTTGATATATTGTGGTAGTGCACAATAGTCTGGGACCATGATATTGATATCTTGTGGTAGTGCACAATAGTCTGGGACCATGATTTTGATATCTTGTGGTAGTGCACAATAGTCTGGGACCATGATGTTGATATCTTGTGGTAGTGCACAATAGTCTGGGACCATGATGTTGATATCTTGTGGTAGTCAATAGTATGGGACCATGATGTTGATATCTAGTGGTAGTGCTCAATAGTCTGGGACCATGGTGTTGATATCTTGTGGTAGTGCTCAATAGTCTGGGACCATGATGTTGATATCTTGTGGTAGTGCACAATAGTCTGGGACCATGGTGTTGATATCTTGTGGTAGTGTTCAATAGTCTGGGACCATGGTGTTGATATCTTGTGGTAGTGCTCAATAGTCTGGGACCATGGTGTTGATATCTTGTGGTAGTGTTCAATAGTCTGGGACCATGGTGTTGATATCTTGTGGTAGTGCTCAATAGTCTGGGACCATGATGTTGATATCTTGTGGTAGTGCACAATAGTCTGGGACCATGATGTTGATATCTTGTGGTAGTGTTCAATAGTCTGGGACCATGATGTTGATATCTTGTGGTAGTGTTCAATAGTCTGGGACCATGATGTTGATATCTTGTGGTAGTGTTCAATAGTCTGGGACCATGATGTTGATATCTTGTGGTAGTGTTCAATAGTCTGGGACCATGGTGTTGATATCTTGTGGTAGTGCTCAATAGTCTGGGACCATGGTGTTGATATCTTGTGGTAGTGCACAATAGTCTGGGACCATGGTGATGATATCTCTTATTTCGTACATGGTACCTCTGCTTTGCATTGGGTTTATTTTTATATTTTCTCAGATATCTCTCACTCCAGTGTGCAGATCTGGGACCTGGAACTCGAGTACCTTCCCTGAACTCACTCCAGCGAGTACATATTTAGAACTGAGGTAAGTTAAATGCTTTACTGGCTCTATGTAAGCTGTAAATGATGTGTGTTCCAGCTGGGTTCTCTCTCCCGTCCTCAAAGTTGCCATCAACACTAAACAATACTCTGACTGACAAAGCACAAGTGATTTGAGTTGTGTCACCATTGGCAGCATTTCCCTTGTTTTGCAAGTTCTTATAATCCACCTCATCATTTCACTGGCTTTCGTGGTATTTGCCTTGTGCTCTTTGAAAGGTCAGTTGACATTATCAATCCCAGGTTCTTCACATGTTCCATTAGTTGTCTTGTGTATTTGCTTTTTTTTTTTTTACAGTGTTTATCTTGAGTTCTTCAGTCTTCACATATGTCAACAGTTGAAACTTGTCACCACTGAACGTCATGTTATTCTCCACTCATCACTTGAAAGCTTTGTTTATGTCATCTTGAAATTTGTCCGTGTCTTTACCAAGGAAATGTGATTGTTATGATTATTTCGGTATCCTCCATTAATGAAGATATGAAGCTATGGCGACGTTTTTATCTACGTCCGCTATGAGGATAAAAGACAGTAAACGTGCCATGCCGGTGCCTTGGGGTACTGAGCTTTTAACTTGGTTAATGCTGGATTTTGCTCTATTTACTACTACGTTTTGTGTTCTGTCAGAAAGCTGAATATCTTTTTCCCATTTTCCCTTATTTCGTGTTTAATCACCCCTTAACTGCATTTGTAAAATGCCTTTGCAAAATCTATGTACACCACATCTGATTTTAGTTATCTTACAAAGCCTCCATATTTGTCATAGTGGTTTAGTAGCTGTGACAAACATGATAATCATGTTCTAAACCCGTGCTGATTTGGGATGTGCAGGTTGTGCTGTGTTCATCATTCATTTCCAAGACATGTAAAGGAGCTGCGTCTGCACTCTAAAGCTGCTACGATTTCACCTCGATCTAAGCTCTTTCTCCAAAGGATACAGAGTGTTCATGATAGTGATATTTTATATTTCATTATGAGTAAGGAACTGCACGAATCAGGTCCAGGTGCTGCACGAGTGGGCACGTTTTCTGTCTTTTTCGAATACTGCAGAATATATATATATATAATATATATATATAATATATATAAATATATATATATATATATATATATATATATATATATATATATAATATATATATATAATATATATATATATATATATATATATAATATATATATATATATATATATAATATATATATAATATATATATAATATATATATATATATATATATATATATATATATATATATATATATATATATATATATATATATATATAATATATATATATATATATATAATATATATATATATATATATAATATATATATATATATATATATATATATATATATATATATATATATATATAATATATATATATATATATATAATATATATATATATATATTATATATATATGTCGTGCCGATTAGGTAAAACTGGTCAATTAGCAAGAACTCATTTAAAATTAAGTCCTTTTTAAAATTTTCTCTTATACGTTTAAAGATATATTTTTTTCATTTATGTTAATGTAAAATTTATAATTTTATACAAGAAACTTTGAAAACCTACCTAACCTTATTACAACAAGCGCAATTTAATTTCGCCTAACCCAACTAAATATATTTTAGATACGTTAACATTAATTTAATAATAAACAAACACAATGAAATATATTTTTTTCGTTATGTTCAGAATGATTTTGGCGAAATTATTGCATACACAAATTTTCACTTGTCTTATATAGCAAGGTGAGCGTTGCTATTTAAGCCAAAATCGCAAGTTTTACCTAATCGGTAAAAAAGATCACAGTAAACAGGTGATATCAAAATATGCAAGACAACCACTATGAAAAAATTGAAGAATTCCAAGCGCTTTCGTGACTACTCACATTATCAAGGAACTATAAAAGGAAACATGACAAGAAGGCTTATAAAGGGGCAGAATACACCTCACAGTCACATGTGACTGTGACATGTGTACAGTATTTTCTACCCTGCTTTCATTTAACAGAGTGCGGAACATTTATTCATACTGGTCTTTTTAGAATTTCAATAATTTCTGTTGTATCATCAGTGTAATGAACGTCTTGTCGTTAATGGTCCACTTGTACAGGTAATTCTTGGATTAAGCAAACGTGTGGAAATATGTATTTGGAGTTCCTTGTTATACCCTGGACAGCTTTGTTTCCTTTGTGTTTTCTTTCACCTAGTACAAAAGCTTACATTTTTATTCTATCTTATGAATCTCTTTGTTAACATTATCCGTTCTTCGTTTTGACATTCACAAGTTTTTAAGCACTAAAAACCACCTTCCCTGTTCTGAATATTCTTCAAGATCTCTTTCTATATTTGACCTAAGACTGTCTAGAGAGTCAGATTAACTATAGTTCAACTATGCTGTGTAGATGGTTGAGGCAGTGATAGTACAGCATAAACTATGCTGTGCAGATGGTTGAGGCAGTGATAGTACAGCATAAACTATGCTGTGTAGATGGTTGAGGCAGTGATAGTACAGCATAAACTACTCAGTGCAGCTATTGACATACTAAAAGACAAAGCTATGCTATATACAGTTGACACTGTAGCACAAGCAACACACTTATGAAATATCAAAAGAGGCTGTATTAACTAACTACAGACAGATTTGACTGGCAGTGAAACTACTACAAAAGAACCAGTCTTATTGAAACTACTACAAAGAACCAGTTCTATAAACTACTTAGCACAAAGAGCAGTCTTATTGAAACTACTACAAAAGAACCAGTCTTATTGAAACTACTACAAAAGAACCAGTCTTATTGAAACTACTACAAAAGAACCAGTCTTATTGAAACTACTACAAAAGAACCAGTCTTATTGAAACTACTACAAAAGAACCAGTCTTATTGAACTACTACAAAAACCAGTCTGTAGATGTGAAACTACTACAAAAGAACCAGTCTTATTGAAACTACTACAAAAGAGCCAGTCTTATTGAAACTACTACAAAAGAGCCAGTCTTATTGAAACTACTACAAAAGAGCCAGTCTTATTGAAACTACTACAAAAGAGCCAGTCTTATTGAAACTACTACAAAAGAGCCAGTCTTATTGAAACTACTACAAAAGAACCAGTCTTAGTGAAACTACTACAAAAGAGCCAGTCTTATGAAACTACTACAAAAGACCAGTCTTATTGAAACTAAAACTACAAAAAGCCAGTCTTATTACAACACGTATGCAAAAGACCAGTCTTATTGAAACTACTACAAAGACCAGTCTTATTGAAACTACTACAAAGAACCAGTCTTATTGAAACTACTACAAAAGGACCAGTCTTATTGAAACTACTACAAAAGGACCAGTCTTATTGAAACTACTACAAAAGAGCCAGTCTTATTGAAACTACTACAAACGAGCCAGTCTTATTGAAACTACTACAAACGAGCCAGTCTTATTGAAACTACTACAAACGAGCCAGTCTTATTGAAACTACTACAAACGAGCCAGTCTTATTGAAACTACTACAAACGAGCCAGTCTTATTGAAACTACTACAAAAGAGCCAGTCTTATTGAAACTACTACAAAGACCAGTCTTTTGAAACTACTACAAAAAGAGCCAGTCTTATTGAAACTACTACAAACGAGCCAGTCTTATTGAAACTACTACAAACGAGCCAGTCTTATTGAAACTACTACAAACGAGCCAGTCTTATTGAAACTACTACAAACGAGCCAGTCTTATTGAAACTACTACAAAAGAGCCAGTCTTATTGAAACTACTACAAACGAGCCAGTCTTATTGAAACTACTACAAAGACCCGTCTTATTGAAACTACTACAAAGAGCCAGTCTTATTGAACTACTACAAAAGACCAGTCTTATGAAACTACTACAAAGACCAGTCTTATGAAACTACTACAAAAAGACCAGTCTTATTGAAACTACAAAAGAGCCAGTCTTATTGAAACTACTACAAAGAGCCAGTCTTATGAAACTACTACAAAGAGCCAGTCTTATTGAAACTACTACAAAGAGCCAGTCTTTTGAAACTACTACAAAAGCCAGTCTTATTGAAACTACTACAAAGACCAGTCTTATTGAAACTACACAAAGAGAGTCTTATTGAAACTACTACAACACAGTCTTATTGAAACTACTACAACAGTATCAGTCTTATTGAAACTACTACAACAGTATCAGTCTTACTGAAACTACAACAGTATCAGTCTTACTGAAACTACAACAGTATCAGTCTTACTGAAACTACAACAGTATCAGTCTTACTGAAACTACAACAGTATCAGTCTTACTGAAACTACAACAGTATCAGTCTTACTGAAACTACAACAATATCAGTCTTACTGAAACTACAACAATATCAGTCTTACTGAAACTACAACAATATCAGTCTTACTGAAACTACAACAATATCAGTCTTACTGAAACTACAACAATATCAGTCTTACTGAAACTACAACAATATCAGTCTTACTGAAACTACAACAATATCAGTCTTACTGAAACTACAACAATATCAGTCTTACTGAAACTACAACAATATCAGTCTTACTGAAACTACAACAAAGTACCAGTCTTACTGAAACTACAACAGTACTAGTCTTACTGAAACTACAACAGTACCAGTCTTACTGAAACTACAACAGTACCAATCTTACTGAAACTACAACAATACCAGTCTTACTGAAACTACAACAGTACCAGTCTTACTGAAACTACAACAGTACCAGTCTTACTGAAACTACAACAGTACCAGTCTTACTGAAACTACAACAGTACCAGTCTTACTGAAACTACAACAGTACCAGTCTTACTGAAACTACAACAGTACCAGTCTTACTGAAACTACTACAGTACCAGTCTTACTGAAACTACTACAGTAATACTGTTACTGAACTACAATAGCACTAGTTACTGAAACTACTACAACAGTGCTGGTAATGTTACTGCAGCCACTGTACTATTATTATTGCTACTATTGTATTATTACTGCTACTATTGTATTATTACTACAACTACTCATGCTACTCTATTGCCAGCAGTCTAGTGCTGTATCTACCATAATACATTACCCTCATGGTGCTGAAAGACTACCCTGCCATTAAGACCCTCCCTGCTGTTACATCAGCCCTGCCATTAAGACCCTCCCTGCTGTTACATCAGCCCTGCCATTAAGACCCTCCCTGCTGTTACATCAGCCCTGCCATTAAGACCCTCCCTGCTGTTACATCAGCCCTGCCATTAAGACCCCCCCTGCTGTTACATCAGCCCAGCCATTAAGACCCTCCCTGCTGTTACATCAGCCCTGCCATTAAGACCCTCCCCGCTGTTACATCAGCCCTGCCATTAAGACCCTCCCCGCTGTTACATCAGCCTTGCCATTAAGACTCTCCCCACTGTTACATCAGCCTTGCCATTAAGACCCTCCCCGCTGTTACATCAGCCCAGCCATTAAGACCCTCCCCGCTGTTACATCAGCCCTGCCATTAAGACCCTCCCCGCTGTTACATCAGCCCAGCCATTAAGACCCTCCCCGCTGTTACATCAGCCCTGCCATTAAGACCCTCCCCGCTGTTACATCAGCCCTGCCATTAAGACCCTCCCCGCTGTTACATCAGCCCAGCCATTAAGACCCTCCCCGCTGTTACATCAGCCCTGCCATTAAGACCCTCCCGCTGTTACATCAGCCCTGCCATTAAGACCCTTCTCCTCCAGCTCGCTGTTACATCAGCCTGCCATTAAGACCCTCCCCGCTGTTACATCAGCCCTGCCATTAAGACCCTCCCCGCTGTTACATCAGCCTTGCCATTAAGACCCTCCCCGCTGTTACATCAGCCCTGCCATTAAGACCCTCCCCGCTGTTACATCAGCCCTGCCATTAAGACCCTCCCGCTGTTACATCAGCCCTGCCATTAAGACCCTCCCGCTGTTACATCAGCCCTGCCATTAAGACCCTCCCCGCTGTTACATCAGCCCTGCCATTAAGACCTCCCCCTGTTACATCAGCCCTGCCATTAAGACCCTCCCCCTGTTACATCAGCCTGCCATTAAGACCCTCCCCACTGTTACATCAGCCCTGCCATTAAGACCCTCCCCACTGTTACATCAGCCCTGCCATTAAGACCCTCCCACTGTTACATCAGCCATGCCATTAAGACTCTCCCCACTGTTACATCAGCCCTGCCATTAAGACCCTCCCCGCTGTTACATCAGCCCTGCCATTAAGACCCTCCCCGCTGTTACATCAGCCCTGCCATTAAGACCCTCCCCACTGTTACATCAGCCCTGCCATTAAGACCCTCCAAACTGTTACATCAGCCCTATCATTAAGACCCTCCCCACTGTTACATCAGCCTTGCCATTAAGACCCTCCCCACTGTTACATCAGCCCTGCCATTAAGACCCTCCCCACTGTTACATCAGCCCTGCCATTAAGACCCTCCCCGCTGTTACATCAGCCCTGCCATTAAGACCCTCCCCGCTGTTACATCAGCCCTGCCATTAAGACCCTCCCCGCTGTTACATCAGCCTGCCATTAAGACCCTCCCCCTGTTACATCAGCCCAGCCATTAAGACCCTCCCCGCTGTTACATCAGCCCAGCCATTAAGACCCTCCTCGCTGTTACATCAGCCCTGCCATTAAGACTCTCCCCGCTGTTACATCAGCCCTGCCATTAAGACCCTCCCCGCTGTTACATCAGCCCTGCCATTAAGACCCTCCCCGCTGTTACATCAGCCCTGCCATTAAGACCCTCCCTGCTGTTACATCAGCCCTGCCATTAAGACCCTCCCCGCTGTTACATCAGCCCTGCCATTAAGACCCTCCCTGCTGTTACATCAGCCCTGTCATTAAGACCCTCCCCGCTGTTACATCAGCCCTGCCATTAAGACCCTCCCGCTGTTACATCAGCCCTGTCATTAAGACCCTCCCCGCTGTTACATCAGCCCTGCCATTAAGACCCTCCCCGCTGTTACATCAGCCCTGTCATTAAGACGCTCCCCACTGTTACATCAGCCCTGCCATTAAGACCCTCCCCACTGTTACATCAGCCCTGCCATTAAGACCCTCCCCGCTGTTACATCAGCCCTGCCATTAAGACCCTTCCCACTGTTACATCAGCCCTGCCATTAAGACCATCCCCGCTGTTACATCAGCCCTGCCATTAAGACCTCCCCACTGTTACATCAGCCCTGCCATTAAGACCCTCCCCGCTGTTACATCAGCCCTGCCATTAAGACCCTCCCCACTGTTACATCAGCCCTGCCATTAAGACCCTCCCCGCTGTTACATCAGCCCTGTCATTAAGACGCTCCCCACTGTTACATCAGCCCTGCCATTAAGACCCTCCCCGCTGTTACATCAGCCCTGCCATTAAGACCCTCCCCGCTGTTACATCAGCCCTGCCATTAAGACCCTCCCCGCTGTTACATCAGCCCTGCCATTAAGACCCTCCCCGCTGTTACATCAGCCCTGCCATTAAGACCCTCCCCGCTGTTACATCAGCCCTGCCATTAAGACCCTCCCCGCTGTTACATCAGCCCTGCCATTAAGACCCTCCCCGCTGTTACATCAGCCCTGCCATTAAGACCCTCCCCGCTGTTACATCAGCCCTGCCATTGCACACCAGGTGCAATGGGCAAGCCACGGACAAGTAGTCAGTTGGTCTGGAGAGAGAGAGTTGCGGGTTGGAGGTCTCTGGCCTTTCTTGAAACATCGACTCACTCACTCTCTCTCTCTCTCTCTCTCTCTCTCTCTCTCTCTCTCTCTCTCTCACCCGTTCTAGGATGGTCTTGACTGTGCTTCTACTTTGGACCTTGTATTTATGTGGAGGTTCAGATATCATGTGTGTTCTTGACGCCGGGATGTGCTGATCCGCCCTCCAGAGTTCTGGAGGGCGGCGCTGCGTGTCGTCAAGGTGACGGGTGTATCTCTGGAGGATGCATGTCGGTTCTGGAAGGTGGCGGTATAGAGGGGAGGACTATGCCTCTTGGCGGGTTTCCCACCATCCTCTCTTGTGTGCCAAAGTGGCACGGTGGATGTGAGACTGATATCCTGGATTGTTGGTTTACTGACATGAAGGGTGGGGCAGGGAGTGAGTTCTATGTAGCATCTGCACTACCAGCTGTCCCAAGGGATTCTTGGACGCAGAGGGGGATATAAGGTGTCTTTTGTTTCTCCTTGGAGCTATATCCCCACACTCTTTCCTTAAAAAAAAAAAAAAAAAAAAACTTATCATGAAGACATCCATTAACTCCCTGGTCTTGTGCCCTTCCATCCTGAGTGGCATCCTCACACCACTCCAGCACATCAACACACCTTTCAAAGAACTCTGTACTGCCTTTAGGTAACACCTCATTGGTTGACTCTGGTACCGAATTTCCGACTAACCCTTTCGATACATCTGACATTTGCACAACTCCCCCCTCCCTATAATACATCAATGTTTGGATTGTTCACACTCTGAACACCCATCCAAGCGCCCTCGATCAATGTAACTAGCTAACTAGCCCTCGATCAATGTAACTAGCTAACTAGCCCTCGATCAATGTAACTAGCTAACTAGCCCTTTCATTGATACCCCTTACTTTTATTTTCAAAAACAATCAGCTCAACAATCTCTTCCCTTACAATCTGTATTTCAAGTTAACTCGTGGACTAAATTCTTTACTCTTCAACCAAGGACACTTACACACTGTCTCTTCAACAACAGTATCAGCAAAGCATTATTGCCACATGTTGGACAAAACATTTCTTTTCATCTTCTCAAGGGTGGTATATATATATATATATATATATATATATATATATATATATATGTCGTGCCGATTAGGTAAAACTGGTCAATTAGCAAGAACTCGTCTAAAATTAAGTCCTTTCTAAAATTTTCTCTTATACGTTTAAAGATATATTTTTTTCATTTATGTTAATGTAAGAATTTATAATTTTGTACCAAGAGAAACTTTGAAAACCTACCTAACCTTATTACAACAAGCGCAATTTAATTTAGCCTAACCCAACTAAATATATTTTAGATACGTTAACATTAATTTAATAATAAACAAACCCAATGAAATATATTTTTTTCGTTATGTTCAGAATGATTTTGGCGAAATTATTGCATACACAAATTTTCACTTGTCTTATATAGCAAGGTGAGCGCTGCTATTTAAGCCAAAATCGCAAGTTTTACCTAATCGGCACGACATATATATATATATATATATATATATATATATATATATATATACACAAATATACACACACA
Source organism: Cherax destructor (assembly GCA_009830355.1). Lineage (NCBI taxonomy): Eukaryota > Metazoa > Arthropoda > Malacostraca > Decapoda > Parastacidae > Cherax > Cherax destructor. The sequence continues at coordinate 28,839 of WNWK01012086.1, forward strand.
AACACACAGACAAACACACACACACACACACACACACCTGGTCAAGCACGTAAAGAAACTAGAGAAAGTGCAAAGGTTTGCGACAAGGCTAGTTCCACAACTCAGGGGTCTGTCCTATGAAGAAAGGTTGAGGGAAATAGGACTAACAACACTGGAGGAAAGAAGGGTCAGAGGAGACATGATAACGACATACATAATACTGCGGGGAATCGACAAGGTAGACAGTGACAGGATGTTCCAGAGAGGGAACACACAAACAAGGGGACACAACTGGAAGCTGAAGACTCAGATGAGTCAAAGGGATGTTAGGAAGCATTTCTTCAGCCACAGAGTAGTCAGGAAGTGGAATAGTCTAGAGAAAGATATAGTGGAGACAGGAACCATACATAGTTTTAAGACAAGGTATGATAAAGCTCATGGAGCAGGGAGAGCAGAGACCCAGTAGCGGACAGCGAAGAGGCGGGGCCAGGAGCTGAGTCTCGACCCCTGCAACCACAATTAGGTGAGTACAATTAGGTGAGTACACACAGACAGCGCGTGCTGTCACCACACCTGTCACGATACACAAGCATTGTTGAGTCAGTTGTTGGTGCACAAGTGCTCTTGCGCTCACCATCATTCAAGACTTTCTAAAGTGTGATGCAGACATTATGGAGGAACTCGAGCTCCAGGACCTTCCAATTCTTAAGGTAGACACTTATTTCCTTCCTGCCCACGGTCAATGACGCTCTTCTTGTAATATATCTAAAGTAACTTTTGACTGCTGAGAACTTCCACATTCAATATCTATGGCGGGACAGCGTTTACTAGTATGAAAATTAATACTTACACCACAACAATGTAGAAATTAATGGTGATTTGGTCACCCAAGAAAATATTGGAGGGCAGTGGCAGAATGCCCAGTGTGTGGTACAGTAGATCATATGGCTCCAGTGCGGTCGTTCTCTCACTTTCCTGGACTGTATAGAAGTGCACGCTGCACAGTCTCATAATTGCCCGATTTTAAGAGAAAGGGAAATCCATTGTCTTAAAGAGAAAGAGGGTTTCTCTTATGCCATGGCAGTTTCTCATCTCCGACTTCAAGGGAAACTTCCCCAGATTTCCTTTTCTATGGTTGCTAGATATCCTCAAGCCTCTCCAGTACTTGCTTCCACACTCAACTCTATGTCCAACCCTTTTGCAGTTCTTGCCTTTGATGTTCCTACGACATCATCTACTACTGCCTTCCTTCATCTTCTCATTGGCATGTTTCTCCATCTACACGGCCTCCCTCGACTATCATCTTGGATTCCCACATCTCCAAACTCCAAAACATCTTCAAATTTTAAAAACTTCTTCAGTCTATAAACTGCATATCGTGTCCCAACACTTGACTTTTCCTGTCTCTGAGTCTAGTCCCTTACCTTATCACTGAGCAACTTCTGAGTCTAGTCCCTTACCTTATCACTCAGGAACTTCTGAGTCTAGTCCCTTACCTTATCACTGAGCAACTTCATCCGCCCTCATATACACTCTCTTTCTGACACTAGTCAAGTTTTTTTTTCCACCAAGATAACTGTATCCTATCATTATCTTCCACTTTGGCAACTACCAATGTCTCTCCAATGTTTCCCCATTCTACATCATCTGCCTCCGGCTGAGACACTCACAGCCATCTCTGTGTTTATCCAGGAGACAAAATCAATGATGGACACTGACCCACCTCCCAGAACTTCACATTCACACCTTCCTAAATCTTCTACATTTACTTCTATACAACATCTCAGTTCCCGTAATTTGCTTCTTGCTAATTTCTCGCTAACCCCACACATTGACTACAGACCTTACTACTTACTCTTATACTTTTAATCACAGATCAGGACTTTCTTACAGTGGAATATTATAGAACTCAGCGGTGTGTTGCTCTCTCAGATTTCTCCCCTGTATGTGTCTACAAGAACTAAAACTGTGCTCCGCTGTCGTCTCCCCTCCCATCCTGATGGGACATTTAATGAAAGTGCACTTCGTGTTCGTCAATATACACATTCTCACATCTTCGTTCATACTTCACTGCATTACACTGCAGCTCATATCTACTGGAACAAGTGGTATACAGTGTGTTCTTTGTATCTTTCTCCTTCTCGGCTATTATCTATCACTGATGTAGATTTTTTGGTTTCTTCCCTACCTCCACCACTCCTTTTATTAGCTAATTTTAAAGCTCATTTCCTCTGGGGAGGGTCTGACTTTGAATCTCGTGGCAATTAGTTGGAGGCTGTCTAACTTCTCTTCCTGTCCACGTTATAAATACTTATACCCCACTCATTTTAACCCTGACAATCACTCTTGCATAGATCTTTCTATTACCTCTTCTTCAACTGCACTTAACTTGGTTTGTAGTACCAGATCTACTTGACAACAATCATTTCCCTGTGTTCTTCCAACTTCCCATTCACATTTCCAACCTCCTCGTAGCTCTCGTTGACACTTTGAATGATTGAATTGGGACCTTTATTCGCATCAAACTTTTTTAGGGGAAGTCCTACTCCTTCGTCTTCCCTAGATGAGCTGTTAAAAATATTCACGTCATTGTTTTAACTGCAGCCTCAATTGCAATCCCCAAACCTCCAGTAGATAACCACGAAAATGTGTACCCAGGACTCGTGCACTGGCCTTGGAACATGCTGTGTGGGGTCACTACCGTTACACTAGAACCACAGAGCAGCTCTATTCCAGTTGAATGGTTCACAGAACCGACAGGTTGATAAATTAGACATGTGCAACACTTGGGTATCTCCTCATCTTCTTCGCTCATATACTGTATTATTTTCAAGATTGAGGGACTGATTACCTCAAACTCCTCCTGTTCTTCACCATTCTCCTTTCTATGGACTGATGAAGCCACTGTGTGGCGAAACGTTTGCTCATTAAAGATACCCAAGTGTTGCATATGTGTCTAATTTATCAACTCTATTCTAAATGAGCGAGGGTAGTTGAATGACATGTAATTCGCAAAGCAAAAACGCACTGGGTAATGGGATTGTTTCTACTGTCACTTCCACTACTTCTGTGAGAACAGTTTAGAAGTGCTGAAATTGAGTGGCATGTACTCTCCAGACCTGGCTCCTGTTCTTACGGTTGCCGGTGTCAGCATTGCAGACCCTGCTAAAGTTGCCACAGAAATTAGACATCTTGTCCATATATTTCAGATGCTCCAGCTGTGCCCTTGTTTCTTTCCTCTAAATCCGCTAGAGCTAACACCTTTAGATGTTACTTCTAGCATAGAGGACTCTTATAACGTGCCTTTCACACTTCGTGAAACTGAGTCAACACTTTCCACTTGCCGACCGTCGCCAAGTGGCACTGATAACATTCATATTTGTAAGCGTCAACATTTACATTCCATGACAAGTGTCGTCCTCTTACGACTCTTTGATCTTGTTTGGTTACAAGGGGTTCTTCACCCACGGACAACTGCCCTTTCAAGTTCTTCCATCCATGATGCCTCTCACTATACACTCATTGCTCTTACTAGTGCAATTTGCAACTTGTATTAATGTTGGTAGAATTACCGACAATATGTTAGGTAAAAGGACACAAGTGCAACTAATGTGACTTTTTATTGTGGCAACGTTTCGCTCTCCAGGAGCTTTATCAAGCCGGCTTGACAAAGCTCCTGGAGAGCGAAACGCTGCCACAATAAAATGTCACATTAGTTGCATTTGTGTCCTTTTACCTAACAATTTGCAGGTTGTTAGTAAATCTGGTTAATAAACGGTTGTGTGGTAATGGAGACAATTGTCTTCTACTCATCAGTCTGGCTTTCATAGGAGGCTAAATCCACAATCAACTCCCTTACTTCATTTAGATACCTTTGTTCGTAATGCCTTTGCTAGTAAACGCTTGATTAATGCAGTCTTTTTTGGTCTGGAAAAAGCATATGACACTATCTGGCATTATAACATCTTGACACAAACTCATCCCTTAGGCCTTCCAAGCAATCTGCAAATTTTCCTTAAGTATTTGTGTGACCCTGACTCACTATATTAAGATGATAGTGTGAACAATGTGGGGACCCTGACTCACTATATTAAGATGTTAGTGTGAACAATGTGGTGACCCTGACTCACTATATTAAGATGATAGTGTGAACAATGTGGTGACCCCGGACTCACTATATTAAGATGTTAGTGTGAACAATGTGGTGACCCTGACTCACTATATTAAGATGTTAGTGTGAACAAGTGTGTGGTGACCCCGGACTCACTATATTAAGATGTTAGTGTGAACAAGTGTGTGGTGACCCCTGACTCACTATATTAAGATGTTAGTGTGAACAAGTGTGTGGAGGAGAGAGAGATACATGATAATATATACTTGGAAAGTACTTGAGGGCCTGGTCCCAAATCTGCACACTGCCATAACAACATACTGGAGTGAGAGATATGGGAGGAAGTGTAAAATAAACCCAGCGAGGAGCAGGGGTGCGGTGGGGACAATACGGGAGCACTGTATTAACATCCGGGGTCCCAGACTATTCAACATCTTACCAGAAGATATCCGAAACATCGCTGGAACCAGTGTAGAAGCCTTCAAGAGGAAACTGGACAAGTATCTTCATCGGGTGCCAGATCAACCAGGCTGTGATGGATATGTGGGGCAGCGGGCCTCCAGCAGCAACAGCCTGGTTGACCAGGCAAGCACCAGACGAGCCTGGCCCATGGCCGGGCTCAGAGAGTAGATACTCTCGAAACTCTTCAAAAGGTATATCACTATATTAAGATGTTAGTGTGAACAAGTGTGTGGTGACCCCTGACTCACTATATTAAGATGTTAGTGTGAACAATTCTGTGGTGACCCCTGACTCACTATACATTATTGATAGTTTTGCTAACTACTATATACTTTAATGGGATTTTTTTGTAAATAGATCAGTGAAATATTGTTGTTATTAATGAAGGTTCTCTGAATATTTATGACCTTCCCATTAGTGTATAATATTTATGACCTTCCTGTTAGTGTATAATATACCGAATGTAAATGTATTTAATAATCATGATGACAATAATAGCCAAAAATATTGCTCTTGAGTAATCCCTGAAAATACTATCGTGTTTCCTGGTTTGGGAAGCCGCCTGCTTTAATGAATTAGGTGGCTAGACTAGAAGAACTGGTCGCTAAGAACCCACACAAGGTGAAGAAGTGAGGATAGAATTAGGTGACGATATCCATAGTGTCCTACTGAAGTCTCCCAACTCAGGTTTACACGTTAACAATATGCATGTAACCTTCCTCTTGCATGCTATATGATAGACAAAAACTACTTTGTTCGCACTATAACTATCATGTAGAATAATGTAGCAGGACACTGCTGAGGTGTCCAGTTTTGTTGCATGAAATCTGCGCTCTTCCGCTGTGACTCTGGGAGTCTTGACTCACCTTTCAAAATACGACCTCATATCCGCATGTCCCACCAAGTTACGACTCCTGATCCATCTTCCCGGCAAAATATGAGCCCAGCTCCCATTCTGGTGCAAAATACGACCCCAGATCCTCATTTCCCAGACCTTCTCTTGCTGCTCGTCCATATTTCCAAACCGTATTTTAACCACAAATCCCCGTCTCCGAGAGAAGAATTTTTCTGCAATATAAGAAAAGCTGCAGTATTTTTTGTCTGGCTCTGACTGTCTTTGGGCAGTGATGAGGTGCTTGTTGACTGTGTACTCGCTTTGAGTTTGTTTACAAGGGTCGAGTCATAGCTCCTGGCCCAGCCTCTTATCATACATGGTAAATGAGAAAGATTGTAGAGGACTTTGAAGTCCACACCGAGGCTGTCCACTGAGAAGAAACATTTACTACTATCTGCATTAAGGACTACTTTGTATTATGTAGATTTATGAATTATGTACAGAGAAGCAGACAGTTGTCAACCTGTTTTACTGATTTCTGTTCTTCAGTTCCCACGATTGCATATTCTTGAAGCTGTGAATGTTTTTTTTAGTTCATGGAGAGTACTTTATCAGCCAGAGGGCTGATGAAGTACTTTCATTCTTTGGTCCCTGGGGCTCATCTGTGTCGTTAGCTACTGTGTCCCCTGGCTCCTCTTCCTTGCATCTGAAACGACCTGTTCTAGTATACTCATATCTGAATATCTGGTATTATGGTTTTCATGTCATCCCTGATGACATGGTCAAGCCCCATAAAAGATCCCTCATAATTCACACGATGAGTTCCGAGAGTTTTTCTATTTCCAGAGCCCGGCTTTGCTGCTGGCCACCAGCAGTAGCAGCCCGGTTAACCTGGTATCTTCACCAGGTGCTTAATCTGGCACCTGGTGAAGATACTTCTCCAGTTTCCTCTTGACGGTTTCTACACTTGTCCCAGCAGTGTTGATATCTTTTGTTAAGATGTTGAATAGTCTGGGGCTACATACGTTGATAGTGTTCCCTATTGTGCCTGCTGCATCCCTGCTTTTCGCTGGGCATATTTTGCACTTCCATATCTCACTCCAGTATGTTATGGCAGTGTGCAGATTTGAGACAAGGCCTTAAAGAACTTTACATGTATATATTATGTATCTCTCCTACTTTGAATTTTTATACACCTTTGATGAGTTCTGAGATATTTTCTGCTCCCAGAGCCACCGCTCCAGTGAGTATATATTGAGAACTTTAAGGTATGGTTGGAAGAGCAATGGGAGAGTGGGAAAGCAAACTAGGCGAGCTTTCTGTGAGAATGAAGAGGAGGATGGAGGCAGAGAAGAAACGAGAGTTGTGAGCTGAAGCCACAAAAGCCAAGATACAGGCCATAGAAGGTGAGGTAAATATGCTGAAGCGTGTTACCGGGCCAGTGCCCAGAGGAGACATGGCATCTGGCATCTGAAGCAGGTACACCCCTATTAAACAAGGGGCTCAATGGAAAGGAAAGAGACAAGACTTATGCTAAAGCCCTATCAGGCCACCAAGCAAGGCCGAGGAATGAAGGGGGCTAGGTGTTAGGCACAGTGATAGCAGCAATGAGGGGGGCTAGGTGTTAGGCACAGTGATAGCAGCAATGAAGGGGGCTAGGTGTTAGGCACAGTGATAGCAGCAATGAAGGAGGCTAGGTGTTAGGCACAGTGATAGCAGCAATGAAGGGGGCTAGGTGTTAGGCACAGTGATAGCAGCAATGAAGGGGCTAGGTGTTAGGCACAGTGATAGCAGCAATGAAGGGGGCTAGGTGTTAGGCACAGTGATAGCAGCAATGAAGGGGGCTAGGTGTTAGGCACAGTGATAGCAGCAATGAAGGGGGCTAGGTGTTAGGCACAGTGATAGCAGCAATGAAGGGGGCTAGGTGTTAGGCACAGTGATAGCAGCAATGAAGGGGGCTAGGTGTTAGGCACAGTGATAGCAGCAATGAAGGGGCTAGGTGTTAGGCACAGTGATCAGCAATGAAGGGGCTAGTTAGGGACAGTGATACAGCAAGAGGGGCTAGGTGTTAGGCACAGTGATAGCAGCAATGAAGGGGCTAGGTGTTAGGCACAGTGATAGCAGCAATGAAGGGGGCTAGGTGTTAGGCACAGTGATAGCAGCAATGAAGGGGGCTAGGTGTTAGGCACAGTGATAGCAGCAATGAAGGGAGGTGCAGGTAGAGAAGATGACAGGTGCCATGCAGAGGCACGACCAGGCCACCAAGTGTCTGGTGGGGTGGATTAGGGTGGTGGTGGGGGAGTAGGGTGTGTTAGTTAGTTACCATTTTGTCCTAGGCACATGTCAATTAGACACTAGGCCTGTTGTATATATGTGTGTGTGTATGTGTATGTAAGGAAACACTTCGAAATGTTTCTGCCCCACCGGGAATTGAACCCGGCCCCTCCGTGCGTGAAGCAAGAGCTTTACCCACTGGGCCACCGGGGGCGTGTATGTGGAGTAAGGTGGTTGTGGGCGAGTCTGGTGGGGGTGGTTGTGGGAGAGTCTGGGGGGGTGGTTGTGGGAGAGAGTGGTGGGGGTGGTTGTGGGAGAGTCTGGGGGGGTGGTTGTGGGAGAGTCTGGGGGGGTGGTTGTGGGAGAGAGTGGTGGGGGTGGTTGTGGGAGATCTGGTGGGGGGTGAGTTTGGTGGAAGAGACAACTCTTGGTACTCGTGGCAAGGATACACATTATTGATTGCTCTAACTGATAATCCACCAACACACTTAACCCTTCCTCCCAGTCGTCCCTCTTAGTCCCTATCACAGTCGTCCCTCTTAGTCCCTATCTCACTACCCCTCCCCCTTTTTCCCTTTGTTTCTTGCTCTCCCCTTCTCCATTTATGCTTACTGCCTCCCCCCCTTCACCTTCCTTACCCCTGTTTCTCCTCTTTTATCTTTCCCTTCCCTGCTTTCTACCTGCCTCTCTTCTAGTCCCTCCCACTCCCTATGCTTCCTTCTCTCCCTCTTACTGTGACACTGGGTCTTACATAAACTTGCACCCAGGCAGATCGGGTCACCACCCAACCCAACAAGTGGACTCTTAATGATTTTTATAACAAGAAGGTAAATTATCAAAATATGCTAAACCCACAAGGGTCGTACAGTTCTGCAGGGTGAGATTTGCTAAAGAAAAAAAAGAGACCAGTTAGTGTTAGAAGTATGCACAGGCATAGGTATCAAGGGTAGTGGGGAACGCTGAAGGCAGAATATAAACAAAAGTTATGTTAATAAGTTAGTTTCTGATAAAAGTCGAAAAAGATGTCTGCGTCAGAGGTGAGGCTGTCAGCGAGGAGGTCACTTGTAGTAAACATGTTACGGGTGGTGATCGAAGTAGATTATGTGGACCCCTCTGATAGACAAGATGATCTATTAAGAGTTGGTGAATTGGTAGGGGTACTTGCAAATTCTCAGAGCAGCGCTCAGCGCTTCTCCATGAGATACCCATACCTGGAGAAGGTTTCGGGGGTCAACGCCCCCGCGGCCCGGTCTGAGACCAGGCCTTGAGTAAGACGTGTACACACACGTCTTAGGCAGGAGAGTGTAGTCTCCCAAACACGGCAGCGACGATAAGATGACCAGAAACAAAAACATGATTTGACAGAATTTGTTATGGATCAGCTCAGACCGTTGTTGCCAACGGTTGTGAAGTTGTCTATAGATTATTGCAAAATAGTCTGAGAATGTAATGTTCCATATGAAATGACTCTTGAATTGTTTAGCATGCAGCAGTGTCTGCCTGCTAGTTGCCCTCAACAGTGTCTCCAGGGACATAGCAGAAAACAATCGCTTTATTTTTTACTAGAAATGTGATGCAACCTCTCTTTTATCCCCCTTCCCTTTATATAAAGGAACTATACATGCTCTCTGCCAATCCCTAGGTACCTTCCCCTCTTTCATACATTTATTAAACAAAAATACCAACCACTCCAGCACTATATCCCCCCCCTGCTTTTAACATTTCTGTCATGATCCCGTCAGTTCCAGCTGCTTTACCCCTTTTCATTCTACGTAATGCCTCACGCACCTCCCCCACACTCACATCCTGCTCTTCTTCACTCCTAAAACGATGTTGTACCTCCCTGGCCAGTACATGAAATTACTGCCTCCCTTTTTTCATCGACATTTAAAAGTTCCTCAAAATATTCCCGCCATCTACCCAATACCTCCAGCTCCCCATCTACTAATTCCCCTACTCTGTTTTTAACTGACAAATCCATTCGTTCCCTAGGCTTTCTTACCTTGTTTATCTCACTCCAAAAAATTTTCTTGTTTTCAGCAAAATTTCTTGACAGAGCCTCTCCCATTCTTTCATCCGCTCTTCTTTTGCACTCTCTCACCACTCTCTTCACCTTTCTTTTACTCTCCATATACTCTGCTCTTCTACTAACACTTCTGTTTTGTAAAAACCTCTCATAAACTACCTTTTTCTCTTTTATCACACCCTTTACTTCTTCATTCCACCACTCACTCCTCTTTCCTCCTGCACCCACCCTCATATAGCCACAAACTTCTGCCCCACATTCTAATACTGCATTTTTAAAACTATCCCAACTCTCTTCAACCCCCCCACTACTCCTACTTGCACTAGCCCACCTTTCTGCCAATAGTTGCTTATATCTCACCCTAACTTCCTCCTCCCTTAGTTTATACACTTTTACCTCTCTCTTACTTGCTGTTGCCATTTTCTTTTGTCCCATCTACCTTTTACTCTAACTGTAGCTACAACCAAATAATGATCTGATATATCCGTTGCCCTCTATAAACATGTACATCCTGAAGCCTACTCATCAACCTTTTATCCACCAATACATAATCCAACAAACTACTTTCCTTACGTGCTATATCATACCTTGTATATTTATTTATCCTCTTTTTCATAAAATATGTATTACTTATTACCAAACCTCTTTCTACACATAGCTCAATTAATGGTTCCCCATTTACATTTACCCCTGGCACCCCAAATTTACCTACTACTCCATCCACAACATTTTTACCCACTTTAGCATTAAGATCCCCAACCATAATTACTCTCTCACTTGGTTCAAAACTCCCCACGCACTCACTCAACATTTCCCAAAATCTCTCTCTCTCCTCTACACTTCTCTCTTCTCCAGGTGCATAAACACTTACTATAACCCACTTTTCACATCCAACCTTTATTTTACTCCACATAATCCTTGAATTTATACATTTATATTCTTTACCTGCCATAACTGATTATTCAACATTATTGCCACTCCTTCTTTAGCTTTAACTCTATTTGAAACCCATGATCTAATCCCATTTATTTCTCCCCACTGAAACTCTCCTACCCCCTTCAGCTTTGTCTCACTTAAAGCCAGGACATCCAGCTTCTTTTCATTCATAACATCTACAATCATCTCTTATCATTCGCACAACATCCACGCACATTCAAACATCCCACTTTGACGGTTTTCTTCTTCTTCTTTTTAGTAAGCTATACAGGAAAAGGGGTTACTAGCCCATTGTTCCCGGCATTTTAGTTGACTTTTACAACACGCATGGCTTACGGAGGAAAGATTCTTATTCCACTTCCCCATGGATATGAATGGAAAAGCAATAAGAACAAGAACTATTAAGATAAAATCAAAGAAAACTCAGATGAGTGTGTATACATAAACGTGTACATGTTTGCGTAGTGTGACCTAAGTGTAAGTAGAAGTAGCAAGACGTACCTGAAATCTTGCATGTTTATGAGACAGAAAAAAAGACACAGGCAATCCTACCATCATGTAAAACAGTTTCAGGTTTCTGTTTCACAGTCACCTGGCAGGATGGTAGTACCTCCCTGGGTGGTTGCTGTCTACCAACCTACTACTACACTACATATATAATATAAAATATATATATATATATATATATATATATATATATATATATATATATATACGCACAGTAAGAGAACAATGTATCAACATCCGGTGGTTGGTCCCAGACTGTTTAACACTGCCACTTGGTCCCAGACTGTTTAACACTGCCACAAGATCTCACAAACACTGCCGCCACAACTGTACAAGTTTTTAGGAGAAAATCGAACATGTAACTCCGCCAAGAGCCAGATCAACCAGACTTTGATGGAAGTGGGTCAGCGAGCCGACAGTAGTAACAGCCTGTAATTATCGCTAGTCTTGCTTCTTGTAGCTTCGTGAAAAACTTCCATTGTTTTATGAACCTGTGTTGACATCCAGCTCTTCTTCCTCCAGGCAGTGTGCATGTGTCACGTTCCCTCCCGGCAGTGTGCATGTGTCACGTTCCCTCCCGGCAGTGTGCATGTGTCACGTTCCCTCCCGGCAGTGTGCATGTGTCACGTTCCCTCCCGGCAGTGTGCATGTGTCACGTTCCCTCCCGGCAGTGTGCATGTGTCACGTTCCCTCCCGGCAGTGTGCATGTGTCACGTTCCCTCCCGGCAGTGTGCATGTGTCACGTTCCCTCCCGGCAGTGTGCATGTGTCACGTTCCCTCCCGGCAGTGTGCATGTGTCACGTTCCCTCCAGGCAGTGTGCATGTGTCACGTTCCCTCCAGGCAGTGTGCATGTGTCACGTTCCCTCCAGGCAGTGTGCATGTGTCACGTTCCCTCCCGGCAGTGTGCATGTGTCACGTTCCCTCCCGGCAGTGTGAATGTGTCACGTTCCCTCCCGGCAGTGTGAATGTGTCACGTTCCCTCCAGGCAGTGTGAATGTGTCACGTTCCCTCCAGGCAGTGTGCATGTGTCACGTTCCCTCCGGCAGTGTGCATGTGTCACGTTCCCTCCAGGCAGTGTGCATGTGTCACGTTCCCCAGGCAGTGTGCATGTGTCACGTTCCCTCCAGGCAGTGTGCATGTGTCACGTTCCCTCCAGGCAGTGTGCATGTGTCACGTTCCCTCCAGGCAGTGTGCATGTGTCACGTTCCCTCCAGACAGTGTGCATGTGTCACGTTCCCTCCAGACAGTGTGCATGTGTCACGTTCCCTCCAGACAGTGTGCATGTGTCACGTTCCCTCCAGGCAGTGTGAAAGTGTCACGTTCCCTCCCGGCAGTGTGAATGTGTCACGTTCCCTCCCGGCAGTGTGAATGTGTCACGTTCCCTCCCGGCAGTGTGAATGTGTCACGTTCCCTCCCGGCAGTGTGAATGTGTCACGTTCCCTCCAGGCAGTGTGAATGTGTCACGTTCCCTCCAGGCAGTGTGAATGTGTCACGTTCCCTCCAGGCAGTGTGAATGTGTCACGTTCCCTCCAGGCAGTGTGAATGTGTCACGTTCCCTCCAGGCAGTGTGAATGTGTCACGTTCCCTCCAGGCAGTGTGACTGTGTCACGTTCCCTCCAGGCAGTGTGACTGTGTCACGTTCCCTCCAGGCAGTGTGACTGTGTCACGTTCCCTCCAGGCAGTGTGATGTGTCACGTTCCCTCCAGGCAGTGTGAATGTGTCACGGTCCTCCAGGCAGTGTGAATGGTCACGATCCCTCCGGCAGTGTGAATGGTCACGTTCCCTCCCGGCAGTGTGAATGTGTCACGTTCCCTCCAGGCAGTGTGAAGTGTCACGTTCCCTCCAGGCAGTGTGAATGTGTCACGTTCCCTCCAGGAGTGTGAATGTGTCACGTTCCCTCCGGCAGTGTGAATGAGTCACGTTCCCTCCCGGCAGTGTGAATGAGTCACGTTCCTCCAGGCAGTGTGAATGAGTCACGTTCCCTCCGGCAGTGTGAATGAGTCACGTTCCCTCCAGGCAGTGTGAATGAGTCACGTTCCCTCCAGGCAGTGTGAATGGTCACGTTCCCTCCAGGCAGTGTGAATGAGTCACGTTCCCTCCGGCAGTGTGAATGAGTCACGTTCCCTCAGGCAGTGTGAATGAGTCACGTTCCCTCCAGGCAGTGTGAATGAGTCACGTTCCCTCCAGGCAGTGTGAATGAGTCACGTTCCCTCCAGGCAGTGTGAATGAGTCACGTTCCCTCCAGGCAGTGTGAATGAGTCACGTTCCCTCCAGGCAGTGTGAATGAGTCACGTTCCCTCCAGGCAGTGTGAATGTGTCACGTTCCCTCCAGGCAGTGTGAATGAGTCACGATCCCTCCCGGCAGTGTGAATGTGTCACGTTCCCTCCCGGCAGTGTGAATGTGTCACGTTCCCTCCAGGCAGTGTGAATGAGTCACGTTCCCTCCAGACAGTGTGAATGAGTCACGTTCCCTCCAGGCAGTGTGAATGTGTCACGTTCCCTCCAGGCAGTGTGAATGAGTCACGTTCCCTCCAGGCAGTGTGAATGTGTCACGTTCCCTCCAGGCAGTGTGAATGTGTCACGTTCCCTCCAGGCAGTGTGAATGTCACGTTCCCTCCAGGCAGTGTGAATGTCACGTTCCCTCCAGGCAGTGTGAATGTGTCACGTTCCCTCCAGGCAGTGTGAATGAGTCACGTTCCTTCCAGGCAGTGTGAATGAGTCACGTTCCCTCCAGGCAGTGTGAATGAGTCACGTTCCCTCCAGGCAGTGTGAATGAGTCACGTTCCCTCCAGGCAGTGTGAATGAGTCACGTTCCCTCCAGGCAGTGTGAATGAGTCACGTTCCCTCCAGACAGTGTGAATGAGTCACGTTCCCTCCAGGCAGTGTGAGTGTGTCACACTCCCTCCAGGCAGTGTGAGTGTGTCACACTCCCTCCAGGCAGTGTGAGTGTGTCACACTCCCTCCAGGCAGTGTGAGTGTGTCACACTCCTCCAGGCAGTGTGAGTGTGTCACACTCCCTCCAGGCAGTGTGAGTGTGTCACACTCCCTCCAGGCAGTGTGAGTGTGTCACACTCCCTCCAGGCAGTGTGAGTGTGTCACACTCCCTCCAGGCAGTGTGAGTGTGTCACACTCCCTCCAGGCAGTGTGAGTGTGTCACACTCCCTCCAGGCAGTGTGAGTGTGTCACACTCCCTCCAGGCAGTGTGAGTGTGTCACACTCCCTCCAGGCAGTGTGAGTGTGTCACACTCCCTCCAGGCAGTGTGAGTGTGTCACACTCCCTCCAGGCAGTGTGTGTCACACTCCCTCCAGGCAGTGTGAGTGTGTCACACTCCCTCCAGGCAGTGTGAGTGTGTCACACTCCCTCCAGGCAGTGTGCACGTGTCACAATCTCTCCAGGCAGTGTGGATGTGCCACAATCTCTCCAGGCAGTATGGATGTGTCACAATTTCTCCAGGCAGTGTGGATGTGTCACAATCTCTCCAGGCAGTGTGGATGTGTCACAATCTCTCCAGGCAGTGTGGATGTGTGTCAATCTCTCCAGGCAGTGTGGATGTGTGTCAATCTCTCCAGGCAGTGTGGATGTGTGTCAATCTCTCCAGGCAGTGTGGATGTGTCACAATCTCTCCAGGCAGTGTGGATGTGCCACAATCTCTCCAGGCAGTGTGGATGTGCCACAATCTCTCCAGGCAGTGTGGATGTGCCACAATCTCTCCAGGCAGTGTGGATGTGCCACATTTAAGTGTTTTTAGCTTCCTTTGTGCACTCATATATTTTGTTCACTGCTCGTAACTTCCCATATTGTAGTGAGGCGTCTTTCATATTTGTGTCGTCTACAGAAAGGTAATACGATGTTGTGGTCAGTGTTGAATGAGAAACTGTTGAGATGGCAGCAACATACCCTGATCTATTACACTTTGTTGTGTGTTATGAGGAGGAGAAACAACCAAGATGGCAGCAACATACCCTGATCTATTACACTTTGTTGTGTGTTATGAGGAGGAGAAACAACCAAGATGGCAGCAACATACCCTGATCTATTACACTTTGTTGTGTGTTATGAGGAGGAGAAACAACCAAGATGGCAGCAACATACCCTGATTTATTACACTTTGTTGTTTGTTATGAGGAGGAGAAACAACCAAGATGGCAGCAACATACCCTGATCTATTACACTTTGTTGTGTGTTATGAGGAGGAGAAACAACCAAGATGGCAGCAACATACCCTGATCTATTACACTTTGTTGTGTGTTATGAGGAGGAGAAACAACCAAGATGGCAGCAACATACCCTGATCTATTACACTTTGTTGTGTGTTATGAGGAGGAGAAACAACAAAGATGGCAGCAACATACCTTGAATTACTACACTATGTTGTGCATTATGAGGAAGAGAGACAGCAAAGATGACAGCAACATACCTAAAGCTACTACACAATATTGTATGTGTTATGAGGATGAGAAACAGCAAAAATGGCAGCAAAATGCCTGCAAGTGCTGCACTATGTTGTGTTGCATGTATATGAGGGAGCAGAGGTGGCAGCAACATGCCTGCAAGTGCTGCACTATGTTGTGTTGCATGTATATGAGGGAGCAGAGGTGGCAGCAACATGCCTGCAAGTGCTACCACTATGTTGTGTTGCATGTATATGAGGGAGCAGAGGTGGCAGCAACATGCCTGCAAGTGCTACCACTATGTTGTGTTGCATGTATATGAGGGAGCAGAGATGTCAGCATCATGGCTACAGGTACACTGTTCTTGTAAATAATCAGTAGTTGTACAGTTAGTTTGTACTCCACATCACTTACTATACCGCACCATTTTAAGTATTTTTTTAAATATATTTATATACACTTCATTGTAAGGACAAGCATGAGAAACTGGCCAGGCGACATGCAAAACGGATTTCCTCTCTTCTCGTGACACATCCAACACCACCATTGTGTCACACGTACACCCAACACCATGTTGCATCCCTATGTTTTATTTGTACATCCAACACCATGGTACATCCCTATGTACACCATGGTAGACATAACTGTTATATTTCCACTGTTTAAAGTACCTTTTATAAATCTACCATTTGATTGTCTTTACAACAGTGGAATGATGACTGTGATTAAGAAGACTGTGATGTCTGGTTTAATGTCTGTGTAGTCAGATATTAAACCAGGGAAGTGTTTTTGGGTATGCCCAAATGAGATCGAACTGTGGAATAAAATCACATTGGTATTAAAAGATAACATCAAAACGGCCTTCATAGAAAACCTGACAGCATTCTATAACAGATGGGAAAATAAAAAGTCTGGGCCAGATAGTGTTACCGCCCCTGGTGCAGATGTTGTCCTGGTAGACAGTAACTGTAAGGAGGGAGACAGAAGCTCTTGTGGGGAAAAGGTGTAGACAAGGACATGCAAAAACCAGTGTTATAAACTAGCAATACCACGGGAGATAGTAAACAGGGGGATGCCCCAAGGAATAGTGAAGATAAAGTACCAGAAATAACTAGTCAAGGCACAATTCTATGCACTTGGTATCTGCAGGCATGGAATATCTGGGAAAACAGATGGGACATGCAACTTTGACCACTCCAGAAAATGCCGTACCCATATGACAACAGGAAAATGCAACCTCCCTTCCAGTAAGCTTTTCCACCCAGAAATGTGCCACTCTTCAGTTCAGGAAAGACAGTGCTATAACTTATATTGCCAGGCACACCACCTAAAGGGTACAAGAAGATACAAAATATCCTGACCGTGGGAAAACCTGGGTAGCCACAACCACTCCAGAGAGGTTTTTTAGCGCCAGAAAGAAAAAAAAAATGGCAGGAAATGACAAATATCGTACACCAACTCAGATAATTTCTGGAGTGGAATCACAGTCTATGGCCTCCACTCCAAAACAACAGATATTAGTGCCAGGAAAAAAAAAGACCCCCCTTCCCATACCACTAATCCGACGACATTCATCTTTGCAAATATACAGAGTATAAAGCCAGCAACGAACAACAAAATACCTTTCATCCGTGGACTGCTTACAGAGTCAAACGCAATGTTCGCGGTTTTCACAGAGACCCACATAAAGGATCACTTGGACAATGAAATATGGATCCCGGGTTACAACCTATACAGATGTGACAGAGTGAACAGGCAAAAGGGGGAGGGGGGTTGGCCTGTATATCACAGTCACTTATATGCTCGGAATTACTAAATGCCTCAAGTGATGTAGTTGAAGTTTTGGCAGTACAGATCGAGAACCAAAACCTGGTCATCGTGGTTGTATACAAGCCTCCGGATGCAACGTCCCAACAATTCCAGAAACAGCTTTTGAAAATTGATCACTGTCTGGAAAATCTTCCAGCTCCTGCCCCCAACATCTTGTTCCTGGGGGATTTCAACCTAAGGCACCTAAAATGGAGGAATGTAGCAAATAATGTAGCAGAGATAACACCAGGAGGCAGCTCAGATGAAAACTCGCACACACACGAGCTTTTAAAACTCTGCACCAAATTCACCTTAAACCAGCAAATAATAGAGCCTACAAGATTGGAGAATACGCTGGACCTCATGTTCACTAACAATGATTATCTGATACGAAATATATACGTATCAAAAACAATATACTCAGATCACAACATAATAAAGGTTCAGACATGTACGCTCGGGGCCCAGGACCGACAAAATGTGATCAGTCACGAGGGACCCTTCACCAAATTCAACTTCAATAACAAAAAGTGGGACCAAGTAAACCAAGTCCTAAATTATATAAACTGGGAAGACAGCCTAAGCAACACGGATCCAAACCTATGTCTAGAACAAATTAACTCTGTGGCACTCGAGGTATGCTCAAGGCATATTCCTTTAAGGAAAAGGAGATGATGTCAACTAGAAAGAGAAAGGCGCTCCCTATACAGGCGAAGGCAAAGAATAACAGAGCAGCTAAAAGAGGCCAATATATCTGCAATACGTAGGGAGACACTGGTCGGAGACAAAATGCAAATGTTATGTTCACAGAGTGCAAAAGCTTTTGACAAGAGTGATCATGATGCTGCGAGCCAACAACCTCGCAAGAGTAGCTGCGAGCCAACAACCTCGCAAGAGGAGCTGCGAGCCAACAACCTCGCAAGAGGAGCTGCGAGCCAACAACCTCGCAAGAGGAGCTGCGAGCCAACAACCTCGCAAGAGGAGCTGCGAGCCAACAACCTCGCAAGAGGAGCTGCGAGCCAACAACCTCGCAAGAGGAGCTGCGAGCCAACAACCTCGCAAGAGGAGCTGTGAGCCAACAACCTCGCAAGAGGAGCTGCGAGCCAACAACCTCGCAAGAGGAGCTGCGAGCCAACAACCTCGCAAGAGGAGCTGCGAGCCAACAACCTCGCAAGAGGAGCTGTGAGCCAACAACCTCGCAAGAGGAGCTGCGAGCCAACAACCTCGCAAGAGGAGCTGCGAGCCAACAACCTCGCAAGAGGAGCTGTGAGCCAACAACCTCGCAGAGGAGGTGTGAGCCAACAACCTCGCAAGAGGAGGTGTGAGCCAACAACCTCGCAAGAGGAGGTGTGAGCCAACAACCTCGCAAGAGGTGTGAGCCAACAACCTCGCAAGAGGTGTGAGCCAACAACCTCGCAAGAGGAGCTGTGAGCCAACAACCTCGCAAGAGGAGCTGCGAGCCAACAACCTCGCAAGAGGAGCTGCGAGCCAACAACCTCGCAAGAGGAGCTGAGAGCCAACAACCTCGCAAGAGGAGCTGTGAGCCAACAACCTCGCAAGAGGAGCTGTGAGCCAACAACCTCGCAAGAGGAGCTGCGAGCCAACAACCTCGCAAGAGGAGCTGCGAGCCAACAACCTCGCAAGAGGAGCTGCGAGCCAACAACCTCGCAAGAGGAGCTGCGAGCCAACAACCTCGCAAGAGGAGCTGCGAGCCAACAACCTCGCAAGAGGAGCTGCGAGCCAACAACCTCGCAAGAGGAGCTGTGAGCCAACAACCTCGCAAGAGGAGCTGCGAGCCAACAACCTCGCAAGAGGAGGTGTGAGCCAACAACCTCACAAGAGGAGGTGTGAGCCAACAACCTCACAAGAGGAGCTGTGAGCCAACAACCTCACAAGAGGAGCTGTGAGCCAACAACCTCACAAGAGGAGCTGTGAGCCAACAACCTCACAAGAGGAGCTGTGAGCCAACAACCTCACAAGAGGAGGTGTGAGCCAACAACCTCACAAGAGGAGGTGTGAGCCAACAACCTCACAAGAGGAGCTGTGAGCCAACAACCTCACAAGAGGAGCTGTGAGCCAACAACCTCACAAGAGGAGCTGTGAGCCAACAACCTCACAAGAACGCTTTCTTACACAAGTGATAAAGAAGGGAGGTATAATGTCAATTTTCTGTAGAGCAATATATGTGTGGAAACTTTTTTGAGTCGCTCAAGTTCCACAGGGTAAGAGAGCCGTATTGGAGCCTTAAACATACCACGGATAGGTCCTCGGAGGTTATTAACCCACACACCCACCCAAACAAACACAGTAGTTGGCGGAGGTAGAGAGAGAACACATGTTAATTGATAGATTTACTCCCCTAGGAAAATCTAGGTAAGTTTGTACAGTTAGTAACTAATAGTAGGATTATTGAGGCAACTTTAGATATTAATAATGTAGCTCTAGCACCTTAACATAGGTAGTTTTAAGGCCTGAATAGGCAAACATTAGGTTATGTTAGCTAAGGATAACTGGCAGCTCCACACTTGAATCTAGGTGGGAGAGAGTGCTAGTTCCTTCTTCTTGGACTGGATACCGTGGTGTTAACATGTCTTCAAAATACTTGCCTGGGAACCAAGAATCACAGAGGCTTCCCGACGTACTGTGGATATTCGTCTCTGGCCCAGGCCCCCACAGTAAGACAATTCCTTGCATTTCTCTTAGTATAGCTGGCCGGCGATATTCGGAGAAAGGTGGGGTTATCTGAGCTGTGGGTTATAAGCGGGCGAACGCCCACTATAAGGTAATAATTGTGGGCAATCTTCCTTAAGTATTAGTCTAGAAGCTAGTGTCACTGCATATATAGCTTAGGGGATATCCTTTGAAACCAGGGAACTCTGAGATGCAGGCAGGACACTAATACCACTTGAATTCTTGCAGATTAAGGTCCTTCCCTACACATGGTGTTTGGAGGGGTTTATAGCTTAGGGAGATTGGAAGACTAGGAGACATTTCTACTCCAAGTAAGTTAAACCCTTTTTTAGTCGTGCATGTAGGTGAGGAATTTTTTCGACTGCAGTCAGCTAGAAATTCTGTCCCTTAAGCCACTTGTAGGTCTGAGAGGAGCGTCTCAGAGTGTCGGTGTCAACAGCGCTTGCCAGGGGCAGCTTACAAGAAGGCAGTCCAAAGATAAATTTCTATAATATGTGATTGTAGAGGTTGGTAGTGTCTGGTACCTGCTAGATGAAGCACCAGCCTCAACAAAACTCAATGATTGTAGAGGTTGGTAGTGTCTGGTACCTGCTAGATGAAGCACCAGCCTCAACACTCAATGATTGTAGAGGTTGGTAGTGTCTGGTACCTGCTAGGTACAATACCAGCCTCGACAACACACTCAATGATTGTAGTAGAGGTTGGTAGTGTCTGGTACCTGCTAGATGAAATACCAGCCTCAACAACACAATGATTGTAGTAGAGGTTGGTAGTGTCTGGTACCTGCTAGATGAAATACCAGCCTCGACACACTCAATGATTGTAGTAGAGGTTGGTAGTGTCTGGTACCTGCTAGGTGAAATACCAGCCTCAACAACACACTCAATGATTGTAGTAGAGGTTGGTAGTGTCTGGTACCTGCTAGATGAAATACCAGCCTCAACAACACACTCAATGATTGTAGTAGAGGTTGGTAGTGTCTGGTACCTGCTAATGAAATACCAGCCTCAACAACACACTCAATGATTGTAGTAGAGGTTGGTAGTGTCTGGTACCTGCTAGATGAAATACCAGCCTCAACAACACACTCAATGATTGTAGTAAGGTTGGTAGTGTCTGGTACCTGCTAATGAAATACCAGCCTCAACAACACACCAATGATTGTAGTAGAGGTTGGTAGTGTCTGGTACCTGCTAGATGAAATACCAGCCTCAACAACACACTCAATGATTGTAGTAGAGGTTGGTAGTGTCTGGTACCTGCTAGATGAAATACCAGCCTCAACAACACACTCAATGATTGTAGTAAAGGTTGGTAGTGTCTGGTACCTGCTAGATGAAATACCAGCCTCAACAACACACTCAATGATTGTAGTAGAGGTTGGTAGTGTCTGGTACCTGCTAGATGAAATACCAGCCTCAATCAACACACTCAATGATTGTAGTAGAGGTTGGTAGTGTCTGGTACTCCTAGACGAAGAACAGCCTCAACAAAACAACTGTTCAATAAAATCAGGAAAATAATACAAAAATATTAAAGAATGGAAACCTTTAACGAGACAACGTTTCATCAAGCTTGCTAACAAGATAAGCTTCCTCTCCACACTGCACAGCCCACCTTTTTACCTTCACCAGTTATATGGCTGGCCTCATGTTTCATAGACCCACCTGCTGACATGTCCGCTCCCATATATCTGAAGATCAAACTTGGAGATCCAGCTTGAAGACTAAGCTTGAAACCCAGCCTTACCTTCCATATATCTTTTATAAGCTTCGAGAGTTCTACTCCCGCAACCCAGCCCTGGGCAAAGCTGATCTTTTCCTTGCATGGTCAACCAGGCTGTAACTGCTTGCGGCCTGCTGGCCCACATACCCATCAGAACCTGGTTGGTCTTGGCGGAGATACTTAACCAATTGTTCCTTGAAAACGTCTACACTTGTGGCGACAGTGTTTCTGATATCTTGTGGTAGTGTGTCAGTCTGAGACCATGGATGTTGATACAATGTTCTCTTATTGTGCACAGGGCGCCTCTTTATACTGGGTTGACTTTTCACATTCATCTCTCTCACTCCAGTATGTCACTATACCAGTGAGCATACTTGGTACTAGGCTCTCACCAACCTTCTACGTATATATCATCTATCTCCTCTGCTCCAGTGGCTACATATTTAGCACCGAGACGTTCCTAGTAATTTAAATGAATTGGTTGTATAAATGGCACAAATGATCTCTGCATGTGTCTCAGCTCTTCTGTCCTGAAAGGAACCGTTAACACATGACTGGAAAAGTGCTGCCACTGCCACTGTTTTCCTTGTTATGAAACTTCTCTTATCTACCATGTCATTTTTCCATGCAAAAAGAGGTCAGTAAATATTAATACGCCCAGATTTTTTACATGTTAGTTTTATTTGATGGTCTCGTTTTTTGTATGAAGTCAGTCAGTCAGTCTCTCTCTCTCTCAGTCTGTCTCTCTCTCTCAGTCTGTCTCTCTCTCTCAGTCTGTCTCTCTCAGTCTGTCTCTCTCTCTCTCTCTCAATCTTCTCTCTCTCTCTCTCAGTCTGTCTCTCTCTCTCAGTCTCTCTCTCAGTCTTCTCTCTCCAGTCTGTCTCTCTCTCTCTCAGTCTGTCTCTCTCTCTCAGTCTGTCTCTCTCTCTCAGTCTGTCTCTCTCTCTCAGTCTGTCTCTCTCTCTCTCAGTCTGTCTCTCTCTCTCTCTCTCAGTCTGTCTCTCTCTCTCTCTCCAGTCTGTCTCTCTCTCTCTCAGTCTGTCTCTCTCTCTCTCTCTCAGTCTGTCTCTCTCTCTCTCTCAGTCTGCTCTCTCTCTCTCTCAGTCTGCTCTCTCTCTCTCTCTCTCAGTCTGTCTCTCTCTCTCTCTCTCAGTCTGTCTCTCTCTCTCTCTCTCAGTCTGTCTCTCTCTCTCTCTCTCAGTCTGTCTCTCTCTCTCTCTCGTCTGTCTCTCTCTCTCTCTCAGTCTGTCTCTCTCTCTCTCTCTCTGTCTGTCTCTCTCTCTCTCTCTCAGTCTGTCTCTCTCTCTCTCTCTCTCTAGTCTGTCTCTCTCTCTCTCAGTCTGTCTCTCTCTCTCAGTCTGTCTTCCTCTCTCAGTCTGTCTCTCTCTCTCTCTGTCTGCTCTCTCTCTCTCTCAGTCTGTCTTCTCTCTCTCAGTCTGTTCTCTCTCAGTCTGTCTCTCTCTCTCTCAGTCTGTCTCTCTCTCTTCAGTCTGTTTTCTCTCTCAGTCTGTCTCTCTCTCAGTCTGTTCTCTCTCTCAGTCTGTCTCTCTCAGTCTGTTCTCTCTCTCAGTCTGTCTCTCTCTCAGTCTGTCTCTCTCTCAGTCTGTCTCTCTCTCAGTCTGTCTCTCTCTCAGTCTGTCTCTCTCTCAGTCTGTCTCTCTCTCAGTCTGTCTCTCTCTCAGTCTGTCTCTCTCTCAGTCTGTCTCTCTCAGTCTGTTCTCTCTCAGTCTGTTTTCTCAGTCTGTCTTCTCAGTCTGTCTCTCTCTCAGTCTGTCTCTCTCTCTCTCAGTCTGTCTCTCTCTCAGTCTGTCTCTCTCTCAGTCTGTCTCTCTCTCTCTCAGTCTGTCTCTCTCTCTCAAGTTCTTCATTCTTTCCACATCTAAGCAGATAAAACTTTATCAGCGAATTTCATGATATTCTTCACTGTCCACATCAATATTTCCGTGTCTTCTACAGAGGTGATTTTCATGTTTATTTTGGTGTTATCCGCAAATGATGATGTGAAACTGGCGTGTGTTTTATCTGTTATGAGGTTAATAAACAGTAAAGGCACCAGGTCCGTGCCACTGGGTACCGATTTTTTTTTTTTTTTTTTTCTAATACAGGATTTTGCTCCTGTTTACTGCTTTTTGTCTTTTGTTTCAGGAAACTGAGAATCAATTTGCCTATTTTCCCGTTGATACCTATCGCCTCAATTTATATGCAATCACTTCAAGATCGATTTTGTCAAATATCTTTGTGAAATCTGTATATACCACATTCACATTTTGTTTCTCTTACAATGTCTGCATAATTCTGTCATAGTGATCTAGTAGCTACAACAAGCAGGCTGCTCCTATTCTGAATTCATGCTGTTTTGGTTGTAGGTTATACTGTTCCATAAATTTTGTAATCTGATGTCTCTTTACCTTTTGAAAGACTTCAGATGTGCGATTGTTAAGGCTACTGGTCAATAATGTTTGGGTAGCGCTCTACTGTCTTCATTATATAAAGGAACTATACTCGCACTTGTTAATGCTTAGTCCAGACAATACTAAGTGCTTGTGCAGTTTTCCGCTTTATAATAAGAAATTCTATGAATCCGTTCCAGGTGCTGCATGAGAGGGCATCTTTTCTATTTATTTTTTCGAATTTCGCAGTATTAGTACTTTTATATGCTGTTTGTGACCTTCAGGGGTAACCAAGAAAATTTATACGTTCTACACCTTGTTTTTATTAAATGGATTGCTAAACAATGATTGATGTTATTCTTTTGGAATTTTGCTGATTTCTTCTTCAGTGTCAGTGTGATTAATGGTCCAATTTTACACTTGGTTCTTAACTTGGATTTTGAATATGCGTAGAAATATTTGGGGTTTCTATTAATATCCTGGACAAGTTTTTGATGCCTTTGTTCTTCTTCCGTCTGGTACCAAAACTAACTTATTGATTTAACTCTCAGCAAATGTTATCTTTCCTTGTTGTAACATTTACATTCTCATGCAGTGTGGAAAACCTGTTTTCTCGTCTGTACATCCTTCTACAGTTTCTATATCTGATCTTTTAGTCTTTCCTGTAGGTATATATTTTACACAGACCTTGTATGCTTCCGTACTCAGGTTCTCGAGGCACTGGTGAGGGTTTAGGGTGCTCATCTTCTCCACGATGTCTCATAGTTCACTGTTTATTTTGTCCCCAGTAGTTCTCAACTTCTTGACTTACTCACCATCCATTTTCATTCTCTATTTCTGGAGTTTTCAAAACCTCTGTATTTATAATGGTGTTTCTATGATCACGTGATTGTATCTGTGATTGTTGTCTGTTTAGTTCTTCCTTCTAAGTGAAGATCAAATCCAGCGTCTTTCCATTGCTACAGTTTTGTTATGTGTTGGTTGAAAGCAACATAAGCTCTCTGGCATGTTGCGTTAGTGTGCTTCTAACGAACTATTTCCAGCGCAACGCTATGATTTACTATCTTCCATTTCCAATTTGAGAGATTAAAAATCTCCGAGGAGAATAACTTTTGGTGTAAGATTTTCAAAGTTTTCAAGGCAACTATTTTTGGTTATCTCTTAGACGTTACTGACGGTGGTTTATGTATAAGCAAAATTACTAGATGATTCTTCTCCACTTTAATAACTAGTATTTCTGTCTCGTTTGTAGATTTGAATAGTTTCTTGCCACAAAAACTGTCTTTCACATTAGAGACTTAGTATAAACCTTGGTAATACTGACAAGTTGGTTTACAAAAAACAAGTGAGCAAGCACTAGGACTGTGGGTTTTACTCCGTGAGCGCGAGAAAACCCGCGTGCTGAGACGAGACGAAGAAACTAAAACACCACCACAACAACAGAAGGGACATGTACACCACTGTGTGACAGCACCATCTTAAATGTGCAATGTTGAACTTAGCTGAAGAGTAACACACTGACAACACTACTGACGCAACGTTTCGCCTGCGCTGCGACCTCCATCACTCCAAGTACATGTAGTGGAAATATTTAGTCAATCACCCTGTAGCAACCTAATCTCTTAACCTAATGCAGGCCATGGGTCAGGTTTGTCTGGTGTTAGCCTGGTCAATCAGGCTGTTGCTGCTGGTGGCCGCTGACCCCCATATCCATCACCTGGTAAAGATACTTGTCCAGTTTCCTCTTGAAGACCTCTACATTTGTTCTAGCAGTGATTCTGATATCTTCTGGCAAGATGTTGAATACCCTGGGACCATGAATGTTCATACAGTGTTCCTTACTGTGTCCACCGCACCCCTGCTTTTCACTGGGTTTATTTTGCACTTTCCCCCATATATCTCACTCCAGCATGTTATGACAGTGTGCAGATTTGGGACCAGACCCTCGAGTACTTTCCAGGTATATATTATAATGCATCTCTCCTCCGCTCCAGCGAGTACTTATTTAAGACTAAGGTATTCTAGTAATTTAAACGGTTTATTGGCTATATGAGGGCCGTAAGAGATCTCTATTTGGTCCGGCTCTGATATTTCTCCTGCCTTGAACGGGGCCGTCAGCACTGAACAATATTCTAAATGAGGGAGCATGAGCGATTTGAATTGTGTCACCATGGGCATTGTTTCCCTTGTTTTGAAAGTTCTCATTGCCCACCCCGTCCTCCTCCTGGCTGTCGTCACCTTTGTTTTATTGTGTTCTTTGAAAGATCACCCGACCTTGATACCAAGTTCTGTAATAAAGAACAGTAATACTGTCAGGGACGTCAAGGAACAGTAATACTGTCAGGGACGTCAAGGAACAGTAATACTGTCAGGGACGTCAAGGAACAGTAATACTGTCAGGGACGTCAAGGAACAGTAATACTGTCAGGGACGTCAAGGAACAGTAATACTGTCAGGGACGTCAAGGAACAGTAATACTGTCAGGGACGTCAAGGAACAGTAATACTGTCAGGGACGTCAAGGAACAGTAATACTGTCAGGGACGTCAGGAACAGTATACTGTCAGGGACGTCAAGGAACAGTAATATTACGTCAGGAACAGTATTGTGACGTCAAGGAACAGTAATACTGTCAGGGACGTCAAGGAACAGTAATACTGTTACTGACGTCAAATAACAGTAATCCTGCCAGGGACGTCAAGGAACAGTAATACTGTTAGGGACGTCAAGGATGACAGTAATACGTCAGGGGGAAACAGTAAAGGGCAGCGAACATAATACTGTCCAGGACGATCAGAACACTAATACTGTTTATGACGTCAAATACAGAATCTCAGGGACGTCAAGGAACAGTAATACTGTTAGGACGTCAACAGTTCATTTGCACAGAGCTGTTATCAGGTGTGGAAGACTGGTCATAGGAGTGCAGCAAACACCAAGGATGAAACACAGTACACTACAAGATATAGCGGATATGAACAACTACTGCTGCTTTAATACTGGTAACACCAGATGACTTACAGCATCCGTCAAGAACAAGAAAACTTTAGGAAAGTTAACATTCATTTGGCAACAGTTGAGAATACTGCTTCCCTCCATAGTCCCTGACGCTGGCTGGGTCATCTTAACACTAAGTGCTGAGCTCCTTACTCTACCTGCTTGGAGAAGTGACACTCCTCACAACACTTCCCTCACTACTTACTCTACCTGCTTGGAGAAGTGACACTTCTCACAACACACTTCCCTCACTACTTACTCTACCTGCTTGGAGAAGTGACACTCCTCACAACACTTCCCTCACTACTTACTCTACCTGCTTGGAGAAGTGATACTCCTCACAACACTTCCCTCACTACTTACTCTACCTGCTTGGAGAAGTGACACTTCTCACAACACACTTCCCTCACTACTTACCCTACCTGCTTGGAGAAGTGACACTCCTCACAACACACTTCCCTCACTACTTACTCTACCTGCTTGGAGAAGTGACACTCCTCACAACACTTCCCTCACTACTTACCCTACCTGCTTGGAGAAGTGACACTTCTCACAACACTTCCCTCACTACTTACTCTACCTGCTTGGAGAAGTGACACTCCTCACAACACACTTCCCTCACTACTTACCCTACCTGCTTGGAGAAGTGACACTCCTCACAACACTTCCCTCACTACTTACTCTACCTGCTTGGAGAAGTGACACTTCTCACAACACTTCCCTCACTACTTACTCTACCTGCTTGGAGAAGTGACACTTCTCACAACACACTTCCCTCACTACTTACTCTACCTGCTTGGAGAAGTGACACTCCTCACAACACTTCCCTCACTACTTACTCTACCTGCTTGGAGAAGTGACACTTCTCACAACACTTCCCTCACTACTTACTCTACCTGCTTGGAGAAGTGACACTTCTCACAACACACTTCCCTCACTACTTACTCTACCTGCTTGGAGAAGTGACACTTCTCACAACACACTTCCCTCACTACTTACTCTACCTGCTTGGAGAAGTGACACTCCTCACAACACTTCCCTCACTACTTACCCTACCTGCTTGGAGAAGTGACACTTCTCACAACACTTCCCTCACTACTTACCTACCTGCTTGGAGAAGTGACTCCTCACAACACTTCCCTCACTACTTACCCTACCTGCTTGGAGAAGTGACTCCTCA
This sequence comes from Cherax destructor, assembly GCA_009830355.1. NCBI lineage: Eukaryota > Metazoa > Arthropoda > Malacostraca > Decapoda > Parastacidae > Cherax > Cherax destructor. Next base: position 57,153 of record WNWK01012086.1, read on the forward strand.
CAACACTTCCCTCACTACTTACTCTACCTGCTTGGAGAAGTGACACTTCTCACAACACTTCCCTCACTACTTACCCTACCTGCTTGGAGAAGTGACTCCTCACAACACTTCCCTCACTACTTACTCTACCTGCTTGGAGAAGTGACACTCTCACAACACTTCCCTCACTACTTACCCTACCTGCTTGGAGAAGTGACTTCTCACAACACTTCCCTCACTACTTACTCTACCTGCTTGGAGAAGTGACACTTCTCACAACACTTCCCTCACTACTTACTCTACCTGCTTGGAGAAGTGACACTTCTCACAACACTTCCTCACTACTTACCTACCTGCTTGGAGAAGTGACTCCTCACAACACTTCCCTCACTACTTACCCTACCTGCTTGGAGAAGTGACACTTCTCACAACACTTCCCTCACTACTTACCCTACCTGCTTGGAGAAGTGACACTTCTCACAACACACTTCCCTCACTACTTACCCTACCTGCTTGGAGAAGTGACTCCTCACAACACTTCCCTCACTACTTACCCTACCTGCTTGGAAGTGACACTCACAACACTTCCCTCACTACTTACCCTACCTGCTTGGAGAAGTGACACTTCCACAACACTTCCTCACTACTTACCCTACCTGCTTGGAGAAGTGACACTCCTCACAACACATTCCCTCACTACTTACCCTACCTGCTTGGAGAAGTGACACTCCTCACAACACTTCCCTACTACTTACTTACCTGCTTGAGAAGTGACACTTCTCACAACACTTCCCTCACTACTTACCTACCTGCTTGGAGAAGTGACACTTCTCACAACACTTCCCTCACTACTTACTCTACCTGCTTGGAGAAGTGACACTTCTCACAACACTTCCCTCACTACTTACTCTACCTGCTTGGAGAAGTGACACTTCTCACAACACTTCCCTCACTACTTACTCTACCTGCTTGGAGAAGTGACACTTTTCACAACACACTTCCCTCACTACACACTATGTTGAAAATACCCATATTTTCATCAACTGACCTTCTCATACTACTTATGGACATAGATTATGGAATATGAAAAAACAATTGGAATAGTTATTTTGTAATTATTATTTACGACCATGAGAGTAAACCGGTCACCACAGTAGAAATAAAGTTTATAATAATAACAATAATAAGTGCAAATTCTTAACTTTAAAAAATGATAAATACTTAAAGCATAAATAACCCAAAGTTTCTAGCGATTTGTCAATAAAATTAAAGTTCAGAATATGGTGTGACAAATGGTAGACTCCAGGCCGAGGGACTGATTACCTCAAACTACTACTCTTCTTACAACTTTCTGCTTTGTATTGGACTGATGAAGCCACTGTGCGGCGAAACGTTTCTTCAATAAAGATTCCCAAATGTTGCTTAAGTGTCTTAATCTCCTTCAGAATATGGTGCTTGGATTTCATCAGAGTTGTACGGATGTTTTGTAGCCACAGCTGTGAGGTTGACACTGGTGCTGGTGTATCCACACCAAGACACACACACGTGCAACTTTAGTCAACAATTATTGGGTGGTCTGGTTGGTTAATGGGGTTTAATGCCTATCGATTATACTGGGGTTATTAAGGCTGCACCTAACATAGTCACCACCAGACAAAAATACTTTCTGGTAAATTCTCAGCATATATTCGCCGAGAGAAATACAACTTTCAGTGTATATATGATGAAATCTTATTATGTTTTTCTTTATCAATGCAATGCCTGGGATAATTATAAATTTCCTGGTGAGAAACTTTATCGTTAAAACTGTATCAAAAGTTTCACGTGCCTCTCTATACAATTTTTGGTAATAGCTATACTGTGTTTACGCTGTGTCACTGCATCATCCCCACCAACTCCATTGCCTCCCCACCAACTCCATTGCCTCCCCACCAACTCCATTGCCTACCCACCAACTCCATTGCCTCCCCACCAACTCCATTGCCTCCCCACCAACTCCATTGCCTCCCCACCAACTCCATTGCCTCCCCACCAACTCCATTGCCTCCCCACCAACTCCATTGCCTCCCCACCAACTCCATTGCCAAACACTGTGAGGACGTGTCTAGTGTACTGTCTGTGAATCTGAACCAAGATGCCCTCCATTGAACAACTTTACCAGCAGCTTAAATAGGAATTGAGGGTAGCTAAGCTCAAGATACTGCGATTGACGGAGGAAAACAAGCGGATTTGTAGTAATCCTCCTGTTGTGAGTCCTCAGGTCAAGAGGGACACCTGGTCAGTGGCCGGGCAATATGGAACGAAGTTGAAGATCAAGAAGACTGATGGAGAGGCAGAAACAACGAAGATCCAGAAGACTATTGTGGAAACTTCGAACCCATTTTCGGTGCTACCCGACGAATGTGGGTTGTCTACTGGGAATGTCACAACGAGCACCAAGGAAGCATTGGCAGACGAGGTTGAGTCGACATCCCTTGAAACCTGAAACCCCAACGAAGACCATTCCAATGAAGGCCATCCCAAGGAAGACCATCGAGAACGCCACGACGAACTCCGCCAGTGAAGGTATGAACATTGTTTTAGTTGGGGACAGTCAGGTTAAGTTTATGGATATGGCTTTTTGTCTTAGGGATAGGAAGAGGAGGCAGAAGATATGTTTTCCTGTGGCTGGGATGCGGGGTATTGTTAGCCATCTAGACGATATCATGAAAGGTAATGGGAGCAATCCTATTATCTGCCTCAGTGCAGGAGGCAATGATGTTGGCAGACGTAGGAGTGAAGACCTGATTAGCAGGTATAGGACAGCAAGAGATAATTAGGAAGGGTGGGAACCCTGTGATATGTGGCAGAGGAGAGAAGTTGGAAATGAATGGTTGTCCAGGGCAATTGGTGTCAATTGCTAGCTGGACAAACACTAAGGAAAATGCAGTAACATTCATAGACAACTGGGACCTCTTCTATGGCAGAAATGACATGTATGCCAGGGATGGGGTTCACTTATCTAGGTTTGGGGTGGGAGCACTGGCCAATGCAGTGGAGGGAGCTGTTAGGTCTTTAAACTAGAAATAGATAGTGGTATGGGTTTTTGTGGAAAATCAATGAATTCTCAGTGTAGCAATAGTGTGAGTTTTAGGGAAACCAGTTATAGGCAGAATGAGGTAGAGTTATTGATGAATATTGGAAACTCAGTGGCACTAGGTGACAAGGACAGTAACAGGTATAGTGGAGGAACAGAAATCAGCAGGAAGAGAAAAGCGAAGGGAGGTTTTCTAAACATATATTATATACTAATTGTCGTAGTGCGATAAATAAGATGAACGAATTGAGATTAGTTGCAAGTGCAGGTAACATTGATGTTTTTGCCATAATTAAGACGTGGTTTAATATGAAAAATCGGGACATGCCTGCTGAATGTCACATTAAGGGTTTTAAATTGTTCCAAGTAGACAGAAGTATCGGAAAGGGGGGTGGGGTGGCACATGTCCGAGATCGTTTAAATTGTTGCATAAAAACGGGTACAAAGTCTGAAACACATACTGAGTCTGTTTGGGTAGAATTTTCAGAGAGGCATGAAAAATTGATTTTAGGTGTGATATACCGTCCCCCAAACTTAGATAGGGACCAAGGGAGACTACTATTGGAATTCTTTGACTGGGAATTTAGAATTAACGACTTCTTAAAGGTACTAGTTCAAGATTGTTTTTATAAGTAGTTTGTGACAGAACCTACAAGGGGAAATAACCTGCTTGACTTGGTTCTGGCAAACAAGGAACCCTTGTTAATAATTTAGAAATTACAGAGGAACTCGGCACAAGCGACCACCTTTAGCATTGAATGGAAGTATGCCAGTAGGAATAACTCAGTAACGGTCCCAGATTTTCGATTAGCAGATTACAATGGGCTTAGAGAACACTTATCTGTGGACTGGGGTAACGAAGAGAGCTATTAAAATGACAGCTTTCTAAACACTTTACATACTGACCAAAGAACATTTATTCTGTATTAAGAAATTAGATCGAATAGGAATGACCCAAAATGGATGATTAGGCTCAAATATATTTTAGGGCAGAAGAAAGGAATTTATAGGTGCATCAAAAGAGGAAAGGGTCATCTCATGAATCAGTATATTGACATTAAGAGGGACGTTAAAAAGAGGATAAAAGCTAAATGGGACTACGAAATTAAAGTTGCTAGGGATTCAAAA